>PVIH01006253.1:0-113267 GCA_004025045.1 Sigmodon hispidus | reverse complement strand
GAAACAGTAATGGATGAACATGAAGATATGAAACAGTAATGGATGAACATGAAGATATGAAACAGTAATGGATGAACATGAAGATATGAAACAGTAATGGATGAACATGAAGATATGAAACAGTAATGGATGAACATGAAGATATGAAACAGTAATGGATGAACATGAAGATATGAAACAGTAATGGATGAACATGAAGTTATGAAACAGTAATGGATGAACATGAAGATATGAAACAGTAATGGATGAACATGAAGCTATGAAACAGTAATGGATGAACATGAAGATATGAAACAGTAATGGATGAACATGAAGCTATGAAACAGTAATGGATGAACATGAACCAACTATCTTACACATGACGGACATGTTGTAATTTAACTCTACGTTTTGCATAATTAATATACACCATTATTTATAAAAATGCTATTCAAAATAATTGATAAGGCCACATATTCCATTTGGGCTGAACTTTGAAATTTTTTCATTGATTTAGTAATGCTTATTATCTTTAGATTTACCTTTGGGCGAGATAAGAAAATGTGCTGATAAAAATGGAGCATTGAAAGATATTATAGTATGATATTAAAAACAGTCATAACCATGGCAATAACAGTTTTAGAGGAAGAGGTCTATTTTAAATAGGGTGTTCTCTCTCTCTCTCTGTTTGTGTGTGTGTGTGTG
The DNA here is from genome assembly GCA_004025045.1 of Sigmodon hispidus. Classification (NCBI taxonomy): domain Eukaryota; kingdom Metazoa; phylum Chordata; class Mammalia; order Rodentia; family Cricetidae; genus Sigmodon; species Sigmodon hispidus. Next base: position 112,583 of record PVIH01006253.1, on the reverse strand, counting down.
TGTGTGTTAGCATAAGTGTGAGTAGAGTCTGGATAAGGGCATCAGGTGTCCCTTTAACACTGTCTAATTCTTTTGAGGCAGGATCTCTCCCCTGAACTTGAAGTTGTCTTGTGTTATGTAATAATTCTTCTGTACATTGTGTGAAAATATACATTACACTCATGGATAATGAAAAGCTGACAGGCCAGTAGCTGAGAGGTAAGTATAGGTGGGATAGCCAGACACAGATGACTCCAGGAGGAGGACGGGCAGAGTCAGACAGAAGTCAGCAAGCCAGTGAAGAAGCAGAACATGTGTAGTATGAAGTTTTTAGTTCAGACTAGCCCCAAGATATGAGTCAGCTGTCCAAATAAACTACCCACAGCTGCTTGGTCCCAAATAATCACACAAAGTCTTATATTAATTTCATGCTGACTCACATATGGCTCAGGCATATTGTTAGCTAGCTCTTGCTTCTTAACCCATTATTCTTATCTTATTCAGTAGTGTGACTTAGTACCTTTTTCTCAGAGCAGTATCCTGGTCTTCTTTCCTCTGTGTCTGCCGGCATCTCTGCTCTGTTCTTCCTCTTCCCAGAGTTTTCTTTTATGGTAGCCATACCCATACTTCCTGTTTGCCTTCTGGCCAATCACCAGTAGGAGGGACAAATATTTACAATGTACCAGAACATAATCCCACAGCAGACATGTAGAGGTAACAAGCCATGAGCCACATGACAAAGGATAACAAAAATAATGGGTCAATTTAAATGTAAGAGTTAGCTAGTATCAAGCCTATGCTATTGGCAAATCATTTATAATTTAATATAAGCCTCTGAGTGATTATTTGGTGTAGAGATCTGCATGTAGCCATGCCTTAAAGATGGCGCTTGCTTCCGCCCTCCACCTTCCACATGGTGAGTGCTCTCAGTGACAAACATTCCCAAATATGGCTAGGCTGAGGATCTGGCTTGCTTCCGCATACCTGGACCTATAGGCAGTGCCCACGTGGCATACTGGGGTTGGCTGCCCAGAGGTTATTTAGGCTGCAGGTTGGTTTTCCCCCAGGAGAGAGATAAGATGTAGCAAGTCAGTCAGTCCCTGTCATAAGTAAGTCAGAAGTCAGAATTCAAGGTTCCTGAATAAACTGCTGAAAGAAGAGCTGGGTGTCACGTCTTCCTTGTGGGACGAGGTTGCGCGCTACAAATGGTGGATGTGGATGGGGAATTCTACTCTCAAATGAAGGCTCAGAACTTTTGGCAGTCAGGGTGGTGCACCGGTAAAGTTCCATGGGGGGGGGGGAGAGAAGAAAAGTTCCCGGGTAAGACAGATATCCATGTTTCAAAGTGAGGTAAAAATAATTTGCTCTGCTGATAAAGAGACAGCGGGATAAGATTCACTGACGAGCATATTTAAATGAAAGTAAAAACAGATTTATTGCAAAAGGCATAATTTTAACCATGGGCGCGTCCTCTTCGTACCCAGTGTTTTTGGCTCTTAAGGAGCTGTTTCATAGCATTTCCTGAGCCTGCTCTGTTTGCCAGCAACGGCAGAGCAGCGTGGATTCCCCCGCCATATTGAAAAGCCGTCAAAGGGGGCGGAGTCAGCAATTAAAATGACACCGACATTTTAAAAGCTCTTTGAGTCAGAAAATGATTAAGAATTCTCAATAAAACAGATTTAGACTCTCAAAACATCTAAATGGGGAAGGAAATAAAGATAAAAAAGACCATGTAAAGATGGCAGATAAACAGAGAGTCTGGATTCTGGTTATTGCATTTTCTTGTAATTTTTTGACTTTTGGTGAGCTAATTGCAGAGAGGCAATTGATTGCTAAGGCTGCTAAGTTAAACAAACGCAAGTACTTTGAAGATGTCTTGACTTTGAAATCTGTTTGTAAGAATATGTTACTTGGGAAAGGAGTTTCTGGTTTTGTCTCCACAGAGGATCAAAACCTGTGGATTAGTTCTAGGCAGGTGTGGTTCCATTTGCCAAGGCCACCTGAAGCTGATTAAGAAGCTGTCTTGGGGATTAGCGCTGCAGTGAGGCAGTGGAGGGTGGCCAGGCCGCCTTAAGGTTTTTCTGAGTCTACTCCGCTTGCTAGCAGTGGGAGAGATTCGCGGGCTCCCCCACCATAAAAAAGAAAAAAAAGGAAGGAAAAGGGAGATCCAGATAGAAAAGAATGCTGCAGATTCCCAGCATGTCAGCTCCCCCTCCCTATGTGGAATGTCGGAGTGGTGGTTCAAGGCACGCTTTCAACCCCAGGGCATGGAAGGCAGTCAGAGCAGAGTTATGCTTAGCTTACCCAGTGTTTCAAGATCCACAAGGAAATCGATATGAGGAGCCCTTAGATTTCAAGGTGATAAAAATCTCTGGCTGAGTCAGTAAGGACTTATGGGATCATGGCCTCATTCACTGTAGCCCAGGTGGAGGCTTTCAACCAGCACTGCATGACACCCAGTGATTGGAGTGGGATTGTGCGAGCATGTTTGAGCCCAGGACAGTATCTAGATTGGAAGGCCTTTCTGATTGAGTTTGCCAGTGAAGAGGCCGCAGCTAATCAGGCTGCTGGAAATCCCGCTTGGGACAGAGATATGTTGCTTGGCCAGGGTCGATTTGCTAATCAACAGACAGGCTACCCAGTTCAAGTTTATGAACAGATTAATAAGATTGGTATTAAGGCATGGAAGGCCTTACCAAATAAGGGTGAGGTGAGCGGTAACATCACTTAGATTTTGCAGGGTCCCATAGAGCCATTCTTGAACTTCATTGCTTGCATGGTTGAGGCCGCAGGCAGAATTGTTGGGGATCCAGATGCAGCAATGCCTCTAATTAAGCAGCTTGTTTATGAGCAGTGTACCAAGGGGGCTAGAGAGATGGCTCAGAGGTTAAGAGCACCGAGCACTGACTGCTCTTCCAGAGGTTTTGAGTTCAATTCCCAGCAACCACATGATGGCTCACAGCCATCCTAAGTGAGAGCAGATAAGCCTAAGTTGTTTGTATTCCAGCCACCTGGGGAACTTCCACCTGTATGCTCTGCCTTGGGAATATGTTTGAGCCTGAGGTGCTGAGTAAGCGGCATTCGGCATTCTCCCTGCACGAATGACCCAGCAGTCTTGTAGGTCTAGTCAGCGTGTCTTTAAAACTCCAGGCCTGGGAGGCCAGTGTACTTTCCATAATCTTTCTGCCAATGTATCACAAGACCTGGAAATATTCTGAGCTGTGTGTGACTAGTATACAATATGGCAATTTTACCTGTCTGCAAACTTGTCTAAGCAATTGTCTAGTTATCTTTTAGGTAATTGGACGGGAGAATTCGACAACCTGATGGAGCAGCTGAAGGTGACTATCGTCACAGTGAACTCGACCTGGGTGGATGCTGGACTGGTAGAGTGATTGTCCTCTTGGATACCTGATGCCATGAACAATCTTAAGGAGTGGGCACGTCTAGGAGCCTTGACATGCCTTCTGGTGCTGATCTCCTTGGTATGCCTGTGGTGCATTTGCCGGATTAGGCTTTCCAGTGTTGCAATGCAGCCATGATTATTCAAGCCTTTACAGCCTTTGAAGCAGGACAGTCCCCTTATGCTTGACTGGCTATTAATTTTTCTAAGCACAGGATGTGAGGCTTGAGCACTGCACTTGGGACTCGCTGAGACTTGGGCCCCAAGAAGAGCATGCCTGTTTGCATGTGGGTTGATACCTTGCATCCCACCTCTGTGAAAAAGGTTATCAGATGGATCTGGTACTCATCGAGTAGATGACACCTGAGTGAGGATCAGTGCAATGTCCCTGGTCCACTCTACAGAGATCAGGCCTCTACTCTTGCCTGTTGCTATAATATAAATAAGGAGGAACTGTAGAGAGCTGTGTGTAGCCACACCTTAAAGATGGCGCTGGCTTCCATCCTCCACCTTCCTCATGGTGAGTGCTCTCAGTGACAAACATTCCCATATATGGCTAGGCTGAGGATCTGGCTTGCTTCCGCATACCTGGACCTATAGGCAGTGCCCACGTGGTGTACTGGGGTTGGCTGCCTAGAGGCTATTTAGGCTGCGGGCAGGTTTTCCCCCAAGAGAGTGATAAGATGTAGCAAGTCAGTCAGTCCCCATCGTAAGTAAGTCAGAAGTCAGAATTCAAGGTTTTTGAATAAACTGCTGAAAGAAGAGCCGGGTGTCGCGTCTTCCTTGCAGACGAGGTTGTGCGCAACAATTTAGGAACTGGTAGTTGGAACAGGAAATGTCCATTTACAGTCTTGTGTAGGCACATGGGCCTTAATTTGAGCTCCACAACCCACATAAAAATAGTGGCATAAAGGAACATATCTATCCCAGTATTCGCGAGGTAAAGACTGATGGGTTTACTGGCTAGCTATCTTAGTCCAATCTATGAGGTCAAGTTTCAGTGAATGTCCTTTCTAAAACTAAAATAAAGTCTGGAGAAGAAGAGGACACTGTGTTGAACACTGACTTCCACACCGAGTATACCTTTGATAACCTATATTACAATCTTAACTTCCCTCACATACTTGCATATATACATACAACACATGCACACACATACAATTTTTTTTTAAAGAAACCAACCACTCTTTAGAGCTTCTTAAATAGTCTGGAAGGCATGAGATGCTCCCTTGGTGAAAGACACAGAAACACTGAACCTAAGACTTGAGAACCGAAGGCTCATGTTGATCATTTCATGTTCCCTCTCATTTTATCTCCCACAAAAGAGTTATGAGGAATTTTCATGGGATTATCAAAGCTTTATATCTAAATGATAATCTATTCACACTAAATATCTTGGCATCAGAGCACATGAAGAATAAACTTGATGTCTGGTTACCACTGAAGCTTTAGGACTTTCTACTGCATCAGATTTAATTGGAATTCTGTACAAGAAAAGCTTGGCCAGTTAACAGAGTTAAATCACAGTTACTTTTACCAAATCCAAACAAGCCCTGCTTCCAATCATTTATAGAATTCTGATCTTATGCTTTAGAATGTGATGACTGACATACTTGAATGTGGACGTTGACTGTTTGCCATCTGAACCTAGGCAAATCTCCACCAATATTAAGCTCACAATCATCAGTATGTATGAAAGATGCATTTAGGGATTTGGGGGGATTTGTCAGCCTTGAGAATTGCCTTTGTGCTGAGCTGGAAGTAATCATTGTGTAGTAATTAAAGCATTTAAATATCCATGGTGTAATAAGGAAAGATTTTAGCATTTGCCATTTTCTGCACAATGGCTGATCTGCTGCATTTTTTCCTTTTTTCTTTTTTTTTTGTCTTTTCCTGTGAATTCATTTATTGCCAATGTTTTTAGTAGTATTGTGAGCTTCATTGCATAATTAGTGGTATTCAGTTGCTGCTGTTTAGCCTGAAAAAGCTGTAATTAGTTTTCATTCATGATTGGCATTTATGAACCATCAGGGTCATTGTCAAAAGGTATAAAGACTGTAATTCTATCACTAGGTTTCAAATCCCTAAAAACATAAAAATCTATTTTGCTCATCTTCAGTAATAAAAGAGGACATGATCTACAAATGATAGACTTTTATTCTGCTTGGAAAGGCAGGAATATAGAATCTGAGTGAGTGAATGTGTATATGTGTTCTTGGTAAGGAGTCCTCTTTGTCCAAGTGAGAAATTATATTCTCTGCTCCGTAGGAGGTGAATTCTAAATAACCTTGATTTTAACTAAACAAACCTCTTGTCTAATGCCTTCTTTTTCAGTTGTGCCATCTAAAACAAACTATTTTAAGTGGTTAAAAAAATGTGGTAGATTCTACAGTTAAGCCATCCCGAGTGCAAAACCACTTCATATGCTTACTAGCATCTGGGGGTTCTTTAAGACAGAAGTCAACGGTGCTTGCCCATCATGAATGACAATGATTTTAAATATTATTTTTAATCCCTAGCTCTTTCTTACAGCATTGTCAGCTTTCAGGGCTATTAAGCTGGCTTGAAAGATTTTAGTTCAAAGTCTTGTAGTCAAATAACATTTTTAGGACCTGAATGTTTTGGAATTCTAAAAAAGGCAGGCAGAGATTGTAGTAAATGAGGAAATGTATCTGAAAGTGTGTTTGATTAAAACTTGGTCAAGTATTGTGAATCCAAACCAATGAAGGTGTTACATTTTCATCACACATAGGCACTTATATTCTAATTCAAGCCCCTTCCTTTGTTATGGTCCTGAGAGTCTTTGACAGTGTTAGGAGTGTGAACCTGATGATGGTGGGTCTGTGTGTTGTGTGTTATCTGATATGCATGATGTAGGGGTGTTTTGTGTGTGTGTCCCCTCATGCAGTTGCATGAATATGTATACACACGTGCCCTTAGTGGGGGCAGGAGGACGTGAATCACCATGCCTATCCCAGTAACCTTCCCATTTTCAGGAAATGAGTGCTTTGCCTTGTTTGTGTAATGAGTGAGCAGTTCAGGAAAACATGAACATTGTGACCCTTTCACTTTTATCACCTGACTTGGAACTTTGTGTCAGAGCCTTGGTGTCATAGCTGCAGAGACATTCTTATCTCTTTCTGTTGTAGTTGTGCTGATAGGCCATATTCATTTTTGTAGCTGTCTTCTTAGCTACATTAATTTGAACCAATCTACAAGAACCTCTTTACATACAAATTTGTTCCCCAAATTAAGAAAAAGACACACTTTGTATTTCTAACATAGTTTTACAATTGTGTGGATTGCTCTTATACAGAAAAAACAAAAGAGAGAAAGAAATTGGTTGTCACAGATTAATTATATGCACACGATTGTGTTGGTAAATCATGATACTTTATATGCCTTTGTTATATGATTTTTTTCTTTTCATTTTTAGTTTTAATTATATACATTTAAAAACATGTTCCCAGGCATGGAATGGTTTTTATTTTTCTTTCTTGGATGTGGAGCCCAGAGAGAAGAGAATGTGGGAGTGTTGGCAAATTTTAATTAGGGAAGAAGAGCCAAGAAATGAGAGAAAAAAATTAACAGAAAGAGCAGGCTAAAACACCTTTCTTGCTGGGACCTTTAACTAATTGATAATTGGCTAAAACCTAAGGAATTTTAATTATTTATTCAAATGATCTGTCTTTAGGAAGATAGAATTGCTATAAGACCACTGAAGGTTTTGCTGACTGCACTGATAGAATTTTCATGGGCTGAATGCAGGTAGATTGTAGGTCTCAACTGCATGCAGTGTAAGCTCTCTGTCTCTACTCTTATTGCTGTCTTTTTGGACAGGCTCACATTACAGTTTTGTGTGCAAATCAAGAATAGTTGAAATGGACATTGTACCAGATCTGACATGTGAATGTCCATGCCCTTTTCATGGTCAAGAATTTGATTAGTGTATAATATTTTCATAAAAGTAAGTTTTGTCATGGCATCTTCATAGTTGGATATAAGCTACTTTGATCATGGTCGACCTCAGTTACTTATCCTTAAGAACCTCCCTGATGACTTCCCTTTCTTTCTAATAGTCTCACTTCTGACTTCTTGTCTTTAATTTCCTTTTTAAAAGATTGTATATATGAGTGAAAACTCATTAACCAACTGATTATTTTAAAACACTTATCTCATGGATAAGCAAATTTTAAGTAATTTATCTTACAAGTAATATATTTTTTTATTAGGATCTGAAAATATAAGAAATCATTTTAGTTTTCTTGTATGCATTAAGATATGATTTAAGCCTGGTGGTGGTGGCACATGCCTTTAATCCCAGCACTCCAGAGGCAGACATAGGTGGATCTCTGTGAGTTTAAGGCCAGCCTGGTCTACAAAGTGAGGTCCAGGATAGCAGGCCTACACAGAGAAACTTTGTCTCAAAAAATAATATGGTTTAATATCCTAAAATATGATATATTTTGGATAAAGTCCTCTGATCTGGAGTCCTAGTAAGCTTTCTTTGTTGGTATGACACAACACCACAGCATAAAACAAGCTGGAGAGGAAAGTTCATCTTTAGGGAAGTCTGGGCAATCAAGAATCTGGAGGCAGGAACTAAAGTAGAGACAGTGAAGGGATGCTCTTTACTAACTTGCTTCCTTTGACTTGATTAGCTGCCTTTCTAATATAGCCCAGGTCCAACTGCCTAGGAATGGTTCCCCCAGGGGTCTGGGCATTCTATACAAATTAGAAATCAAAAATATGCTCGACATATATGCCCATAGGCCAGTCCAAAGGTGCAGTTCCTCTACTGAGGTTTCTTTTTCCTAGTGTTTCATCTACTAAGAATAGCTACCAAATCTGCCGAGAAGACTATGTACTCCGCTGTTGTCATTTGCTGTTCTGCAGTTGTCTGGTAAGTTCCTTTGGTGGTCTATAACATCACACAGCTTTCTTTGTTGGCCTTTAAAGCTCAGTTGAACTGTGTATTTGTGAGAATGAGTTTCTGAAGTTACTTACTATTACTTTATTGGGAACTCTCTGTATGTTTATTATCAGTAGTGTGTCTTATAAGATAAGTGTGCCAATATTTGGTACATATGTGTTTATACATGTCATATATATATATTTTCTCAAATGACTTTTTCATTGTTTTGAAATCTATTTTTTTATATGAGTCTCATGGCTATGCTGGCTTGTTTTTGGTTCCCATTTGCTTAGGATATTTCTGTTCATTCTTTTGCTTTGAAGTCATATATATACATATATATCTTTGTGGATCTTGGCCAATGGGGTACATTTCTTGTTGACAGCTAGCAGTTGGGCCTATTTTTAAATCTAATCAACCATTCTCTGTAATTTTGTTGGAAAACAGAGACCATTATTAGTAGTGAAAGTTATTATTGAAACATATGCATTATTTTCTGTTTTTATTACAGTTTTTGTAATGTTTTAACTCTTTCCCAATTGTCTTTCTGTTATCTACTTTTTCTCATGGCTTTTATTTTTTTCTTAGATTTTCATGGTTGTGTGTATTTTCTTTTCCTGCATGTAGAATTTCTTCAATAACATTCTGCAGTAATCATGTCTTAGCCATCATAAATTCTTTTAACTTGGATTATTATGGGGAGTCTTTTTTCTTCAATTTGAAGGAATGCTTTACAGTTTGTGGACTAAGCTGGCAAATTTTCTTTCTGGGATTAAAGTACATCACTGAACATTGTATTAGGTACTTTTCTTGTTGGTATGATAACCAACAAAGCTATATAAAGACAAAGGATTTGTTTTGGCCCACAGTTTGAGAGGTACAGATCACCAACCCCAACAGGTGTGGAAGTAAGAGTATGAGGTGGCTGGTCATATTGCATCTGCAGTCAGAAAGCAGGAAGAGGTGAATACGGGTGCTCACTTTATATTCAGTGGGAGATCACAGCTTGTGGAATAGGACTGCTCATACTTAGTCAAACAACATTTGTGGAGACACTCAAATAAATACCCAGATGTATGTTTTTGCACTGATTCTAAACCAGTTGACAGTGAAAATTAACTGTTCTTACCATGTGACTTTCTAAATGTTAGAGTTTCTGCCAAAAAATATCTACTCTTATTCTGATATAGGTGACATGGACCATTATTTTTGTATATTTTATATTCTCTTAACTATCATACAGTTTGGGGAAATTTTTTCCTGATCATATCTATTTGGGATTTGAATACTCTCTAGGACCCAAATCTTTACTTCTTCCCCAAGATTTGTAAAATTCTCTGCAACTATTTTATTAAATATATTTTTTGATGCTATCAGCTTGTACTTCTTCTCCTTCTATGCATATAACTTGTAAGCTTTTATTGGTATTTGAAAAGTCTATGTACTGTTGATAATGTCTTTCTCTTTTCTTCATCTAGAATATTCTAGATAACCTACCTTATCTATGAACCCAGTGGTCTCTCTTCTACTTAATCTAGCTGGCAGTAGTGCTATTATATATATTTTATATATTTTTTTATTGAGCATTTTATTTCCTAAATTTCAGTTTGGTACTTTTATACAGAATCTCTATCTTTACTGGATTCTTTCTTTATATCTTACATTTTCTTCCTTATTTCATTTAACTACCTATAGTACCCTATTCATGTAGGTATTTAACTATGCTCTCTACAAACAGCAATAATTGCTGTAGTTATTTCTTTTAACTCTTTATCCAGAGTTTTATCTGCCTAGCTATCACCAGAATCAGATAACTGTTAAGTTATTGTTTGGAAAGTTTTTTGCTCACTTATATTTTTGTTTGTCTGAGATTTGGAACAAATAATTGGCTTGAAAATTTAATGCCTTGTACTCTTAGGGATGAAATAATCACTGAGGGATGGACAGGTCTAGGCCATGCCGGATAAAGAAGTACTTTATCATACCTGTGCTGGCCACTAAAACCACAGTTAACATCAAGGCACCAGGGCCAGTCCCTGGGACCATTCAGAAACAACAAAAGTAACTACAACCTATAGAAAAAACCATGTTACTATGGTCATAACCAATTAGAAGCAATTCCATAATAATTCCATTAAAACTAGAAAAAAAAGTAAAGGCATATTGTTTAATTTTCTATGACATTGATGAGTATTAGAATGGAAAAATTAAGGAGAATACTAGAAGAAAGGAAAAAACAGAAGGAGAAAAGGAAAAGTATGCAAAAGGACAAAGGGAAGGATGAAGAGCTGTAATAGAGAAGACATCATTAGGGGTGAGATCAGAAATAGCATAAACTAACAAACCAATCGACCCCACAAATATACAAACAGAAAACAATGAAAAATTTAAAAATCTAAAGTAAGAAAAAATGAAAAATTGATAAATAAGAGAGAAAATGGATATAATTAAAAAAATTTGCAATCTCTGCTTCCTGATTGTTGGGATAGAAGGTTTGAGTCATCAGTCCCTCACCTTTATGGCTTGGCTCTGTCCTCTGATTTCCAGATAAACTTTATTAAATACATAATTGTTCACCACAGTGAGTTACTATTTAAGCTGAATGATCAAATGATACAGAGCTATGTCCAACTCCTTCTCTGGGGCCCGTTGGCTGTGTGCCACCTTTGAGGGCAGAGTCGGTATACACATTTGCTTCCTCATTCTCCTTCATGTGTTCACCTAGCAACTGGCAGGTGTGGTTTGTGGGAAGAGCCACCAGTACTTACTTTGAACTGCCTGTCATATTGGTCAGATAGAAAGGGGCAAAACCCAGATCTTCTGCCATGAGATCAGATGTCTCATCATGAGATTGGGAGATGCGATGTGGATGTAGCCATCCAGTCTTGACACTCTCCTGCTCCACTTTCCAGGTCTGGAACTTTTCTCAACTCATTCTTACACATGTTTACTTGATACTTCTTCTTACTTTTAGAGCTCTGCTGGCCTCCTAACTTAATGGCAGCCATGAAGAAGTAATCCCTATTGCCAACTACAGTTCTACATGGAATGTCAATGTTTCTCAAAGGCTGGCCAGATTTCAGGACTTTACTTATCTGGCTATAATGGTTGTTTCTGGATAAGTCACCTTTTGACCACTAACAGAATAGCTATCTAGAACTTTCCCAGTGATAACATGACAGGCAAATCTGAGGACTCCTGTATGTAGACCACTGTTCTGAGCAGCACTAAAATAAATATTAATTGTTGGCTTTTTTATTTGTTTTTTCTTTCTTTCTTTCCTTCCTTCCTTCCTTCCCTCCCTCCCTCCCTCCTTCCTTCCTTCCTTCCTTCCTAGCTTCTTTCGTTTAGTTTGCTTTTCCTTTAAGGATCTAAAACCAAGGCACATGTTTTCTGGAACCTCTACTCTTTCTTTAGCCTCAGCTCACTCCCCATGTCACTACCTTTAACGCTTTTCCACCTAGACAGTCTTTCTATATTCCACAGACAAATTCTCTATTTTAAAACTCAGAGTCCATCTGAGGGCTCCTGAACTGATAGTTCTCATGTCACATACAGGGATGTCCCCTGATCTCCATTTTTTTCTGGGTCTATTTCCTGGAGATAATAGTTACTGGTGGGTGACAATGGTCTGCCGCATTCCAAGACCCTGACTCCTTCTTACTTATTTATTATATGTAGTCCTTTGAAAAATGAAGGCTTTCTCTTCTGTAAAATGAATGATGTGTGCACCATCAGTTATACAAATAGTTAAAGAAAGATCATAAAGCAACTACTGTATCAAGAGCAATTTGCAAAAACTATTAGAGATAGAACAAGAAGGAGCCTGGGGTGAGCAAAATGGAGGCTGCTTCAGGAGAATAATTAAGAATTTAGGACCAGTCTGGGCTATGTATGAAGACCTTGTTTTAAGGGGGGAAAAAGGAGGAAAAAATGGTCAGAAAGAAGAAGGCATGGGTTTTGGGATTCCAATAGCAAACTGAACAGAGACTACAACGAGGAATGCAGCTCCTCTAGGCCAGATAATCCAGTCTTTAGTGTGTGTTCCTTGTGACACTCTTTAGCCACACCAGTACCTGCTCCCATCTCTAGGAAATGTTGAACATTTATTCTGTGACTGTGCTCAGTGATAGACTTCACCTTTTTCTTGCTAAATCCCCAGGTTTTCAGAGAGGACTAGATTAAACTCTCTGATGTGAGATATCTGAAATAAATTTTGCAGTTTTGTTCAAGTGGACAGTTTACATTTTTAGTTTAAAAAATTAAGTCATTCTGTTACAAATAGAAATCAGGCAAATTAAGTTCAAGTGGATACATAATTTTCACAAAGAGTTGATTTTTAGTCAAAAATACCATCAGAAATATAGAAAGCATACCTTTCATAGTTGGGAGTTTTATTCCAGGAATGAAATGACTACACTTACCTAACTTTTATGATCGTTTTTCACATTAATGAGCCTTAGAACCCAGTTTTGTTAAGCTCCAATTACTGAAAGGGCTTTGTAAGTGTGATACTATACATCATAGGGACATATAATAACTCTGTTACAAAGAGGGCTGAGGTAATAAAATTATCATAAACAACATGATTCAGTTATGGTACAAAACATCCAGTGATTAAAACTTCTAACCATACAGCTTCATGCTTTAGATTCAATCCACTTACATTTCACACTATTGCTAATTATATTGTTTGAGAATTCAATGGTATGTAAAATATAAAGGCACCAACCTAAAACTTAATGTATATTTGCTCTAGAATGTTTCCATTTGCTAGTTAATTTGAATAAATTTGATGACTGTGGGAAAGTTGCTAAAAAATTAGTTTGAGAACATTTGGGACTAATTTCTCTCAAATATTATGCTTAAAATAGAAAAAAAAATGCTTAAAGTTACAAAGTTTCTGGTTTCCCATGAAGTCTAGAATAAAACTTTCCTGTATATGACCATAACCCTGAGCAGAGGAATCCTCTGAGTGGGACACTGAGTCAGGAGACTTTAAATGACCTTCCCAAAGTTGCACAGTTCATTAATGGCAGAACCTCTTAGTTGTTAATGTTCTCTAACAAGGGAAAGCTTGTTAAATAATTTTTAGATTTCACATGGAATGGACCTTGGCCTTGACTTGTAATGTATGGCTCCCTTCGTTTCATAACTATACTAGAAGTGTCCACATTTGCCACAGCTAATTAGTGGGAACTCTCACTATTGCTATTTCTTGAGGTCTCTTATAAGTTTAAAAGTATCCCTAAATTTTAGAGTTTAAATAATGAGATATATCTAAGACTTCTGTAGTATTCTCTGCAGAAATGGCATTAGTGACATTAACCTGTAGAGACCTGAGGTCATAGTGAATGACTTGCAGATAAAAATTGCAAGCACTGTTAGAAAGCTTGGTCTTGTATTTTTACTCCTTATCCATTTGATATCACTAGTGTTCCAGAAAGTTTAATCTCCATGTTAGCCAGAATGAATGTTTTTATGTCAATATCCACATGATTTCAGATATATTGTCCTGACAGCTTGTAATTTGCATCTGTGAAGTTCTAATGTCCCTATTCCTAAGGCAGTCTTCGTAGCACGAGTCCTACCCACTTTTACAATACCCTGATGTAATGAGTGAGTTAGCAGAAAGGATTAGACTAGTGGACAATGATCGAACAATAATAGCTCTGAAGAGCATGTTCTCTAGTTGTACATCTCTCTGAACATGCAATATGTGATATCTGGGAAGAGTAATAATTGCATAGTGGGAGGAGGAGTGATTTTAAAATCTAAGCATATGAACGTACAATGTTATTGTTGAAGAAACTGAGTGCATTCATCAACATAAAATATATCAACTAATTTTCTCATTTTTGTGACTAAGACATGTGACAAAGCAACTGAAGGAAAGAATGTCTTTTGTTTGGCTTATAATCTGATGGGAGATAATCCACCTTGCAGGGCAGGCACCTGGCAGCTAGTTACATGGCCTCTGCAGTCAGGAGGCACAGGTAGACCTACCTTGGGGCCCCCGCTCTCTTTCTCCTTTTTACCTAGCCTGGAGCCCACAATTGAGGTGGCTTATCTCTCTTCAGTTACTCTTTCCTCAAAGCATTCTCAGAGAGATACATAAGGAGACACACAGTGATTGGAAATCCCCTTAAGGTGAGTGTGAAGATTCGGTATCATAGCAAGTTTGAGATTTTTTGAAATATCAGTTTGCAAGGAAAATTAATGCAGAGTTCAAAGTGAAATCCAAGGTCTACTTGAAATTATGCTTCTAACATTTTAAGTGTCAAAGATAAGATATTCTTTTGCCCTTTAGTGTGTCTTAGACTTTTTCAAAGTCTGGCCTCTCAAGCACCCCAGGCGTCAGGAGAATGTATGCCAGTCTTCTGTTATGAGTTGAAGGTGGATGATGGCTGACAATGGGCTCTGCCTGGGGCTTGTATCTTCTCAAAGGAGCCAACTAGTCTAGGTTTTATTGCTGCTATCTTCTGTCTTGTTTGCCATGACAGAACTGTGCCAGTTGTCGATGAATTCTTTTGATTTAGGGCTTCCCTCTGACATAGATGGCAATGTGGAGTGTCACCATGACCATGAAGGATGATTAGTAGTTTCATGTAAGCCTTATTAATCATCTACCTTCTAGCCCAGACTTTGAAGGCTTTTCTCAGAATCCCAGAAAGAAGAGTCTCCTACAAAGTGTGATGCAAGGAAGGTACATCCACATGAAACTAATTCCATGGCCAAGTGGTGCTGTTGCCTAATACCAGAGCAACTTCAAGGACTCAGGAATAGCTATAGGACAGCTGTAACCATGCCCTCAGTGTGAAATATCTGACTATAAGCTTGAGTTTCTGGCCTCAGCCAGGTGAACTTCTCATGAAGGAAAGCAATATCTGTGATTTCACATGTAGAGATCAGAAAAAATCGTAGAGGACACAAGAAATCAGGAAAAAGTCGTGCTCATGTTGTAGTCAAAATCAACAGATAAATCAGATGACCTCCTTGAATAGTTGAAGAAATTTTCCCAATGAACTCTCTCTGCTTAGTCAGAGTGGAGTTGTTGCTTTTTGCTCAGTTTATTTTGCTGTTCCAGTTAAACTGATGGTGATGGGTAGCAGGGGCTACCTGTTCATGCATATGATAAAGGGAGCCCACCACAGTTGTAATGGTGATCCAATTTGGGGTTCTACTTATTATTATTATAGCTATTATGATTTTTCTGTCCCAATAACAATATTTTCTTATGGTAAGGGTATGCAAACTTTAAAAAACAAGTCTGGTTGATAGACATCAATGAAATAAAACTGGACAATAGAAACTTACAAAAATATTAAAAAAAATAATCTGTGTAAATATTTGCCTGTAGATTCCACCTTGAAGTTTGAACAGAATGTTCTTAAATAAACAGTTCTGGGACATTTTGTAAAGTTTGCTTTTAGTTATTATTTGGTGCTGAAGGATGTTCTTATCATTTGCATATCAGTGTTTTTTTTTTTTTATTTTTGAATGGGAAGCAGCGTCCATGATCAGAAGAACTTTGCAGCACACATTCAGTGCAGAACTCTGCCAACAAAACTTTCCTTAATATTTTACTTTCTTGAACAAAGATCATGACTCCTTTACAGATCTTCAAACAGTATGGTGACCTCCCTTCAATAGATGTTATTAGTCCCCTTTTCATAAAACATTTTGAAGTTTGTTAACTTAGTAAGTTCCAGGACCATTTGAATGTTACAAGGCCCTTTCCCCGCTGTGGACCACAAAGCAGGTTTTAGAGGGGGGTTGGGTTATGCCTTGCCCTCATATCAAAGTGAGCCATACAATTGATGTAGGTAGATTCAGGTGTGGAACTTACCCGACTTCTGGCTGGTAGTCTCACTTACTATTGCAATTTTCAGCAATTGATAGAATTTATCATTTTAGCTTTGAGTCTTCAAGCTTCTTCCTTCTTCTCCCATTTCCTGGGGCCATTGGATCATAAGCTTGTGAGCAAGAACCTGTTCTAACTGCATATGGGTGTGTAGGATGATACAAAGAGCTTTTAAAAGCTACATTCAAAGTGTTTCCTCCTTCCCTCCATGATTCATTGTTTAAAGATTAAATGAAATAAAATGCTTTGTGATGCCATTATGGCCAATATCAGGTTGCTGAACCATCTGTTCTACTCTCTAAAATTTCCGAAAAATTTAGATGGCATATTTGTAGGAAAGCTCTGCTAGTGGAACCCATGACAAAGGCTTCCACGGATGTCTCCTAGTAAACCAAATTTAGTGCGTTTTATGGCCCAGAAAATGATCCTAGTCAGGAAAAATGATTTTGTAAATGCCTTAGAAATTAAAGGAACAATCCAAAATTCAAATGTTGTTCGCAGTGCAAACCCAGCACTAGCCATTTCCAGGAAACTTGTAAGACATTATAAAATACTCAGTTACCATTCATCTCAGAAGCATCCAGTAGCATTCTGCTTGAAACCAGAATCAAGATAATGGGATAGAAATTCTACCCTTTGAGAAAGTGTGCCCTCTCAAACATAATAGAAGAAAATCTGAACAGTTAAATAGCAACAGATAACACCTGCCATTTTGAGATCTTAATTATTGTCATATTCAGATGACTCCAGGTCTGCAGCCTCTTTTGGATGCAATGTTTGAATGAATTTCATTATTGAGTAAAACAATAACATCACAGGACAAACTCACCGAGTACATCCAACTGAGAGGACACTTTACCTGGCTCAAGCGTCTTACCTTGTTGTTCCCCAGAGCAACCTTTAATAATAATTGCTAACATCCATATTACCTAGAAACTTATACTCAGAGAAGCCCATCTAATAACTTTCTCAAGATCATACAATTCTGTAGAGAAGAATTGAGTTTTAAGTAGAAGCATTTTGCTTTAGAGACTCAAGGGTTTATTGCCATCCCATTTGGATCATACATTCTCTTTACAAATAGTGATTTAAACAACTTTTCCTTGCTTCTGACTTATAGTTTACTGTGGAAAGAGCAGATGAGATGGTAAACAAATACATAAGCATGTGCTAAGTGACTGAAACTGTGACAAAGAGACTTCCTTATCTGCATAGGATATATACAAAGACTTTGAGTGGTATATATGTATATACGTGTGTGTGTGTGTGTGTGTGTGTGTGTGTGTGTGTGTGTGTGTGTATTGTGCATAAGTTCTTTACATATCTCTGATAAAGTTTTGCTAGGAATGGTATGATATTTTCAACAACCAATAATAAAATATAATTACCAACAAAATAATACAATAATTTCCTACTAAGTAGAAAAAGGGTTCATGGAGCAGAAACTTAAATCCCTGACAGCTGATCTGACAACCTGTTGAGAAGTCCATCTTTGAATGGTATACTCAGCATGGATACAGTGGATAAAAGGATGATTTGCTCTCTGAAAGTGACACAGGGTCTATAGCCTAAGACTTTAAAATCATAGTATACAATGCAACAAAATTTAAGTCTTATGAATGGCTTAATTATAGAACTTCTTCTTTATATTTTTAAACTGTTTTTGACCTCTGGCCTTTGATACCTACCACAGAAAGTAAAATTGTAAATATGGGTACTTCTGTGAAATGGTAGAATCAGATGCTGAAGGATAAATTGTTCTTCTGTAAATGATTGTCCAGGGAGGTATTTCTGATGGATGAGACCTGTACCTTGAATGCAATGAGAGAGGATATATGGAGCTTTGACTGAAATCCAGTACAGAGATAGATGGAACAGTCAATAGACATGCTTGAGGAACAGCAAGAAGTCAGAACAACTGGAGGACAGTGACCAAGAAGTGAGGGGTGAGGGGAGGAAGTGACGAGAGACATGGAGGGCCAGCTCATCTGCCAGAGTGTGCTGTGTACATAAATATAGCCTTAGCAAAAGTGTTCATGAAGCATCATTGATAAGATGAATAAGCTCAATGTACATTATTAAAGATTGTCGGGATTATTCAGTGGATGCTACTGAGGGTCACATGTCTGACCCTCTTCACAGGAGCTTATTTATTTAGTTGGGTTTAAGGTTTGAGAGTATTTGGTTGAATAAACTTTGTAAAGACAAACAAAATTTCCTGGGGAAAATTGGTTGGGGTCTTGGATTTAGGGCCAAATGTCCCACATCCTGGGAAACTATTCTACCTATGGTAAATAGTGTGGTTGGTCCCCTTTTAACAGTATAAAAAGTGTTACCTAGACAAGTAGCTCTAATGAGGAAATGCAACAATGTGCTTGCATGATACTGTACTAATTCCCTTGCTGTAGATTATTATGTAGAGAAATGATAGTATTGCAAAATTTGCAAGTATTGAAATCAGGATGTACCCTAATACCCAAGCCACTCAAAGACACAACAAAGAAGGAGAATTACAGACCAATTTCCCTCATGAATATTGACACTAAAATTCTCAACAAAATTTTGGCAAATTGTATACAACAATATATAAAAAATATCATCAACCACAACCAAGTAGGTTTCATCCCAGAAATGTAAGGATGGTTTAACATACGAAAAATCTTAAATGTTATCTATCATATAAACAAATTAAAGGAACAAAACCACATGATCATATCCTTAGATGCTGAAAAGGTCTTTGACAAAATCCAACACTCCTTTATGATAAAAGTTCTGGAGGGATCAGGAATACAGGGACAATATCTCAATATAATAAAGGCATTCTACAAGAAGCCGACAGCCAGCATCACTTAATGGAGAAAAACTCAAAGCAATCCCACTAAAATCAGGAACTAGACAAGGATATCCTCTCTCCCATTATCTGTTCAATATAGTTCTCAAAGTTTTAGTTAAAGCCATAAGAGAATGAAAGGAGATTAAGGGGATATAAATTGGAAAAGAAGAAGTGAAACTATCTCTATTTGCAGATGATATGATTGTATACATAAGTGACCCACAAAATTCTTCTAAGGAACTGCTTCAGCTAATAAGCACCTTCAGCAATGTAGCAGGATACAAGATTAACTCAAATCAGTAGCCCTTCTATACACTAAAGATAAAAGGGCTGAAAAGAAATAAGGGAAACATCACCCTTTATAATAGCTGCAAATAGTATTAAATACCTTTGAGTAACTGTAACCAAAGAAGTAACAGATCTATTTGACAAAAATTTTAAATCACTGAAGAAAGGAATTGAAGAGGATATCAGGAAATGGAAAGATTTTCCATGTTCCTGGATAGATAGGATCAACATAGTAAAAATGGCAATTCTACCAAAAGCAATCTACAGATTCAATGTGCTGCCCATCAAAATCCCAACACAATATTTTTTAGACCTTGAAAGAATAATACTCAATTTCATTTAGAATAACAGGAAAACCAGGATTGCCAAAACAATTGTGCTCAACAAAAGAACCTCAGGAGGCATCACCATCCCACACTTCAAGTTATACTCTAGAACTACAGTAATAAAAACAGCCTGGTACTGGCAAAAAAAAAAAAAACAGACTTGTGGACCAATGGAATCGAATTGAGGATCCGGGCATTAACCCAAAAACCTATGAACACCTGATCTTCGACAAAGAGGCCCAAAATATTCAATGGAAAAAAGATAGTATCTTTAACAAATGGTGTTGGCATAGCTGGATGGTAGTGTGTAGAAAAATGCAAATAGATCCAAGCCTGTCACCCTGCACAAAACTCAAATCCAAGTGGATCAAAGACCTCAACATAAACCCAGCTACTTTGAACTTGATAGAAAAGAAAGTGGGAAATACACTTCTATGAATTGGCACAGGCAACCAACCACTTCCTAAATATAACACCGGTGGCACAGACACTAAGATCAACAATCAATATGTGGGATCTCCTGAAGCTGAGAAGCTTCTGTAAAGCCAAGGACACTGCCAATAGGACAAAACGACAGCCTACAGAATGGGAAAAGATTTTCACCAATCCTACAAGTGAAAGAGGATTGATCTCTAAGACATGTAAAGAACTGAAGAATCTAGATAATGGAGTTCAGAACCAAAAAGGGAATTCTCAGCAGAAGAATTACAAATGACAGAAAGGCACTTGAAAAAGTGTTCACCATCTTTAGCCATCAGAGAAATGCAAATCAAAACAACTTTGAGATTCCACCTAACACCTGTCAGATTGGCTAAGATAAAAGACACAGAGGACAGCCTATGCTGGAGAGGATGCGGAGCAAGGGGAACACTCCTCCATTGTTGGTGGGAGTGTAAGCTTGTTCAGCCACTCTGGAATGCAGTATGGTGGTTTCTCAGAAACTGAGAATCAATCTCCCCAAGGATCCAGCAATACCACTTCTGGATGTATACCCTAAAGACGCACAGTCACACTCCAAAGGCATTAGGTCAACTATGTTCATAGCAGCATTTTTTGTAATATCAAAAACCTGGAAACAACCTAGATGTCCCTCAATTGAAGAATGGATTAACAAACTGTTGTACATCTACACAATGGAGTACTACTCAGCAGTAAGAAAAAATATCCTAAAATTTGACGGCAAATGGATGAATATGAAGAATATCCTCCTGAGCAAGATATCACAAACCCAGAAAGATAAGCAGGGCATGTACTCACTTATTAGTGGACTCTAAACAAAAAAGAAAGAAAGCAAAGCATGCCCAAGCTGCAAACCACAACCACTGAACAGCTTGGGATTGAAAACACTTGGACTGATACCTTAGATTCCACTCCCCCTAGAGGAACACCTGACTCAGTCTTTATGTTGAGGGGAGAAAACTGGATTTGCCAGGAGTGGAGGCTGAACTGAGCAATATTGAGACCTTGGGACCTTGGGACCTTGGGACCTCCTGCCCATGCTGGGGGGAAGGGGTGGGAGATGGGGAGATGTGGAGTAGAGACAATGACCTGATGTGGTGGGAGGGGGAAGGGACCTTGAATAAGGATATACAAGGATAGAAAATGTGACCTCTTTATTCATAATAAAAAAAAAAAAAGAAAAAGAAAATATAAGACAAAAAAAAAAAAAAAGAACAAAGAAATCAGGGTCTTTTTTTTGCTGACAAAAATGCCTAACATAAACAAAGTAAAAATTGAGACAATCTTGTGTCACAGTTTCAGAAATTTAATTTCCTGGCTGTGTTAATTATGGGCCCTGGGTAATGGAGAACATCAGAGACTACCTACTTCCTGGAGGACAGGAAGCTGAGAAGGAGTCAGGGACTATGTACCACCTTCAGAAGCACCCTCAGTCCCTTGTAGTTTACTTTCTGAACAAGACTCTACCTGTTAATATGCCCATTGTCTCAAAAAATGACCGAAGTGGTTGTGGACCAAGCATTCAACAAGCATTCAATATGAGGAAATTTCATATTTATATGCAGCAGCAAGTTTCTTTTTATGCTGATAAAAATAATCTTTAGGAACTTTCTTTTTTTTATTGTCAAAACTCTAAATAACAAAGAACATATATTATAAACAATGTATTCCCTAAACACAGTGGTTTTCATTTTGAAAAACAACACATTTATATCATATTTTCCTCAATTTGCAATAAAACAAAAAGCAGAAAATGAAGGTAACAAATAATTAACAGGTAAATGAGAAAAACTCAATTGGTTCTATGAAAACATTTGCTTCAATTAAAAAATGTTCCTTCTGTTTAAGAAGTAAACAGACCACAAATAGATTTACGCATATAGCAAATAAATTAATTTTCACTAAAATCCAATATAAAGCATTCTGAATTTGAACATCACATTAAAATTACAATCTAAAAATAATATTAAGTCTTACTGAACAAATATCTATTGATATAGGAAACTGCCAATGATATGATGTTAAATAAAAAGGTTAAGTTAGCTTCTGTTGAAGAACAAGAATGGCTGGATCATTGGTACATGCCTGCAATCCTACCTCTCATGATGGAGTGGTAAGAGAATCATGATTTTGAGGACAGCCTGGCCTGCATAGCAAGCCTTCTGTTTTAAAATGACAAAATAGAAAAGAAATATAATATTTTAGTTATTGTTGCTTCTGTGCAGTTTAGGAATCGCCTCTTCTTTTAAAACGTTATACTTTCTAATATACTCTGCAATATGTCCCTATTGTTTTCAAAATCTGGAAGATAAAATTAAGAGAACAGTTGTAGAAACAATCTTGTTTCCCTGTTGGGACTTCCAAAAATGCAAATTATTGTTAAAGAAGTTAGAAGTTATCAAGTTGTAGGTGAAAATTTACTCCTGCCACCAATGGCCAAAACAGAACTCCAAACACAGATAGAGAAGTTGGAAATATTCTGGTTTTATATTGATGTGGGATTAAAAGGGAGGAAATAAAAGTCACCAGTTTAGTAGGAAAAAAATAAAGAATCTGGAAGATAAATTTTGATAATAAAAGTTATTTTACAGTAAACTTGCAACTATTCTTTGAAGGAGCAAAAGAAGAGAAATTTAGAAGTTACTTGTTCCAAGTGGAAACTTAGTAAGTTACCCTGTGGTATGTAAAAGTAGTAATTTGTTCTGTGGGGTGAATTTAAGGTTTGCCTGGAGGCTTTTATGTATCAAACCACATCTAGGCTGACCCTCCTCTCCCTCCCTCTCTCTATCCATCCTTCCCGTTCCCCTTCCCTCGGTGTTTCTGTCTTATTCCTTTCTCCCCTGCAGTCCTCCATCCTTCTTCCTCTCCCTTTTGCCCTTCATTTTATTCCCACTTTCATTTACTGAGAAATTTCCTGTCCTCATTAAAACCATGAAGAAGCAATAAAACACACTTATTTTAAATTACTTCATCTTTATACATTTCATGTTCGCTGCCTTGCTGAGTCCCATAAGTAACTTGTGAATTACACTAGATTAGTATCATTTCATGTTTTTAAAGACAGAAAGCTATGGCAAGGCAAATGCCTTGCCCATCTGCAATAGCGTAGTGTTATTTATCATAGTCAGGCCATTGCTCCTGGGACAATCCTCCTTTTTATATCACATCTTGTTTGGGGTATGATTCCCAAAGACACAGAAGCAGAATGCAATGAGGTGATGGTTCATTTAAAATAAAACAGGACAAATAAATACTCAGGAAGCTTGTGTATAAATAGAATAATTAGTGAGAACATTCAATTTCATTAAAAAGTCATTGCTATGTCTATTTGTTCTATTTTCCAGAGGGTTACATACATTTATGAAATTTTGATATTATTTTGAAACTTTCCAGGGCATAAATTTTTTAATATTTTTCTGGAGTGATACAGCTCCCTTCTTTTGATTTTCATTCATTAATACATGAGACACTATTAAAAAGAATAACCATAAAACTATCTGCTTTCTTTCTTTCCTTCTTTCTTCCTTTCTTTTGGTTTCTTTGCTTCTTTGTTACTTTCTTTCTCTTCTTGTCAAGGTCTTTGTATGTAGTTCAAACTGTCCTCAAACCCACAATTCCTCTGCCTCTGCCTCCCTAGTGCTAGGATTAAAACCTTGTGTCATTGCATTTGACTATAACCATGCTTCTAAAGACTCCAGGACAGCCCCTGGGGGGAGATCTTGTAGGTGGAGAAGGCTACAATCGATGTCTTTCTATATGGCTCTATACTGAAAGAAAAGGAAGCAGTGACCAGTCACAATCCACAGCTGACAAGTGTCATCTTCCAACTCAGGGGGATTTCCATAGTTTCAGGAACTATCACTGTTTTTTTTCTGGCTATGGCATTTTCATTCCTGGAAAAGCCATCTTTTCCCCTGATATGACTGTTTTCTCTTCCATGAAGTAGCTGACATCATTCAACTGAGAAGATCTGCAGAATCAAGTCGCAGAGTAGTTTCTCTGTTTTCTTCTTCTGTCCATTTAAATATAGACTAAGAATGATCTTTTTCATCT
Source organism: Sigmodon hispidus (assembly GCA_004025045.1). Taxonomy (NCBI): domain Eukaryota; kingdom Metazoa; phylum Chordata; class Mammalia; order Rodentia; family Cricetidae; genus Sigmodon; species Sigmodon hispidus. The sequence goes on along the minus strand of PVIH01006253.1, from coordinate 88,463 downwards.
CTGTGTGCAAAGCCAGACAAGCTTAGTGTCTTCTCTAGTTACTCCTGGGTAATACAGGTCAAGTCCTAGAAACCCTCCATTTAGAAATTTAACTCTCGGTAGCTCATATTATCACCTTGTGTTTAAAGTTGAGGTTTTCTTCTGTCTGGCACTGTGGGTCCCTGAGGGAGCATAAACTTGTCATCAAACTTTCCAGTCGTCCCCTTCTCCAACTGGCCAGTGGAATGTTCTGAATCATCTATAGTTGGGGCAATAGGAAGAGGGAATGAGAGAAGCATCACAAGACAGTGCTTTGCTGCTCTTGTGTGTGGCTATCCAGCATACTCCCAGTTGTTCACAGTTGACAAGATGACAGATATTGATGGATGACTTTTCTAGATGCTTTTGTGACTTTTTCACACCTCCCTGTAAACACTTGAGCAGAATTCAGTGACTCTTTGCTGTATGGTTGGTAAGGTATCTTTCATTAGCAGATCACCCTCCTGCCCCTCTGTAGCATGCCATGAATTTCACAAACAGGAGACAAAGAAAACAGACCTTCATATCCTGTTGGCCAAATATTCTGAGGAAGTAGTTTCCCCATGAACAAGCATCCAATGGAAGAAAGAAAATGAAAATAACAAAAAGTAATATTGAGATTATAAGGAGACAGAAGCAGAAATGATGAGATTAAAGTCATTTATGATAGAAAAGTGGAAAACAAGTGTGAAATTAATATAGAGAAGCTGTGTCTCTAAAAACAAAGGGTGTATGTGTTGGCCATTAGAAGTCATCAGTTATACTAGAACATTATAAAAGGAGGAGGTGATCCCAGACTGCTTCATTGGTGGTGGAAAATGACAAAGCATCATATGACCCAGAAGGATTGAAAATATTGAGTGTCTTTGCCCAGGTTCCTAAGATTAAACAGGGCAGAAGTAGAAGCAATAGACACTGTTACTTGCTTTAAGTGAAGCTTTATGTGCTTTTTGTTAAGGATGGAAGTGTAAGTTATAAGTAGATATTAAAAGATTGAAATAAAGATTTAATTTAAAGGCAATAAGGCCATTAATATGCCCCTTAAATACTAGTTTCCTATTAGGAACCTATTTAATTAGATTCAATAGCCACTAAAACCACCATGCCTATCTGTTAAGTTAAATATTAGTAATTTTGCTTGTTATAGGAAATACAGTTAAGCTGTTCTAATACAGTAGGAAAGCTACAAATAATAACAGTGAGTTATGTTTGACATTTGCTGAGCATGAAGAACAAAATCAGCTACCACTGTAGATTCTGTACAGATCTTAGTGTCCCCATCCTTACAGGCTGCTGCATTGGTGTCCCATGTCCTCAGTCACAGTTTGGGTAACTGAGTCCTGGAGAGTCTGATTAGCCTGTCTGGGATCACATAGCTGGTCAGTGGTGATCACCAGTCATTAAAACAATATTCAGCTGTTCTGGGAAAACTTGGTATTAGCACTCATATCCGCTGGAGGGTAAGGAGCTAGTTTTCAGCCCAGACCTCTGTGTTCTTTTTGTCATGCTGGTAGGAGGTTTGTAGAAAATACTACAAGAGAGATGTTTGTCACAAGCCCTGTGCCAAGCCTTGATTTCACTTCTGCATAGTTTCAGCCAGATCAAGGTTAGAAGATAAGACAGTAGGCTTCTGAAGTCTTGACCATCCTTGCTTTTTGTAGATCTTCTGTATTAAATTCTTTGTCACCTGACATCTCTCAGATTTATGTGACCTTTGCTTACTACCTGAAGTGCTCTCTAATATGTGTGTGTGTGTTTGTGTATGTGTGTGTATGCATGTGTGTTTGTGTGTATGTGTATGTGTGTACAAATGGAGAAAAAAGTACACTTTCTTTAAAAGTATCATTCTTTGGGAGCCAGTTCCGTTGTTTTGTTGAGACAAAGTGTACCATGATTAGACTAAACTATCTTGCTAGTGAACTCCAGTGATTTGCCTGACTTCACTTCTCTGGTAGATGGGATTATAAGTCTATGCCATCATACCAGGCCTTTTCATGTGCATTGTAGGGATTGAACTCTGCCCTCATGATTGTGCTTTATTGACTGAACTGTCTTGGAAGCTCCAGGATGCTCTTTCTGAGCTTCTTGTATCATCAAATTTCTTACTCTCCATTTTGCTCATGGACTAGAGCAGAGGTGTTCAAGACTTTCTGGCTATTGAAAACATAAGCAAGTGCTTATGGAAGCCAGGAAATGTGCATGGAGACCAACTGAAAATTTGTACCTGTAATATTCTATTATAGCAATAATTTGGGGGAATTATAGAGGGTAAAAGCTTCAAAAATAGCAATCAAGGGCCTTGGGAGATGACTCAATGGTGAAGTGTTCACTGTGTAGACATTAGGACTTGAGTTTGGATCTCCAGCACCCATGTAAGAAGCTAGGTACAGTGGTGGGTACCTGTAACAACACTACTTGAGAGGGTATCAGGGAGAGACAGCTTCAGGGGGCTTGCTAGCAAACTAGTCTAGTAGAAATGATGAGCTCTCACTTCAGTGAGAGATCCTGTCTCAAAACACAAAGTGGAGAGCAATAGAGAAAGACACCTAATATTGCCCTATGGCCTCCACATGCACATACCACACACACACACACACACACACACACACACACACACACACACACACACAAGCAAGTGACTCTATTACAAGAATACCTACACTCAACCAAAACTTAGAAAATAACAACCAGCTCTTAAAGGAGTGTTCTGCTCAGAAATATGGCTGCTTGTCAAAACAGCACTTAACAAACACAGCCCATTGCAGCAATTTATTTTCTGCAACCACTAATAAACTCATTGTCTCTTCCTAGTGAATATATAATAAACTTATACTATAAATTCTTTCCCATATGCCAATTTGTTGTTCTTTATTTCTTTGCCATTTTCTATATGCTTTAAAGGTTGAATTTAATATTCCATATGGTCCAATAATGCTTCTAAGACCCATTCCCCCACCCTTAAAGATTGTCTACCAAAGTTTTCAACAATCAAATCATCACTATTTCTTCATCTTTCATGGGCTGAATTTTGGATAAGGTGCTTAGGTTAAGGACTGAATCTTTTGTACCTTGGTGTGATGCCCACCACATTGGCACAGTTTTATAGCTCAACATTGCTAAGCTTCTATGAACCTTTATCTTAAACATATATTTTTAAGGAAATCCTTATGCATGTACACTAGTCTACGTGGGAGTCAAAAGTCTGGAAGAGATACAGCAAGACCTTTATGTAAGATACTCAGCCAAACAAATTCAGTTGAAATGAGGCACACAATTCTAGAAATAACACAGCAGAAGACACCAATATGATAAACCAGATGGCATGTTTGATTGTGTCAGAGACTCTATAGTCACCCTTTGAAAATCCATTCTATCCTTAATACTGAAGTTGGAAGCAAGCTTTTGGCATCTGATCCATATTTTTCTTGGTGTGTCATCAGCCTATTTCTTAGACTTCCTGCCTTACTATGAAAAATAGACAAATTAAAAGTACCCTTCCATTGACCTAAATACTCTTAGGTTTTATACTTCTTTCATTAATTTAAATAACTGCTTATAGTTTCTGGTAGACTAGTTTGCCTTAGGAATGAGGAAGACTTCATAGTGCACTGTGTGATGTACTTTTTACACCCATGTGTATGTATAGGTGGCTAGTTCATCTATCATTAAGTATGTTGAAGATAATCTCATGGAAGGGGTGAGATTTTTTCTACCCTGGTTTTTATTTTCTTCAGCAGATGAAGTGAAAGAACTCAACCAAAGTTGGCAATCAAAGAAAAATAGCTGCATGTTTGTGGCAGATTTGGCTGATTCTCAGCCCATGAACTTTGTATGGACTTCAAGGGAAAAGGGATCTTTTGCTTTATGATTTCAAATTATGTCTATTTTGTATGTGTGATAGAGTATGTGTACATCAATGTAGCTGTCTGTAGAATCTGTTTGTGTTAGATCCCCTGGCACTGGATGTACAGGTAATTGTGAACCACCTAATGTGGACAGAACTTGGGTCCACTGCAAACTCAGGAAGTACTCTTAAATGCTGAGTCATCTCTCCAGCTCCACTGTGTACATTTTAGCAAGCATCCTGTCAAGTGAAGTAGCTGTTAGCTTCATGTGACAATTTAAGCTTAAGTTAGCTCAAGTTAAATAAGGGAATGTGTTTTCCCTGTCAGAGTAGCCATGCCTCACATACTCAGTGCCTATGTGAAGCTAAGGGCCACTGTACTGCTTGTCAGTTACTGGGTGTTTTCAACACTGCAGGGATTTAAGAGAACTTGTCCTGGAGTGCCAAAGAACCTGTTATCCTATTTACCCTCTCATTATAACCTAGGAAAGTAGCTTTCAACTTGTGATCCTTTTCTTAGGGGGTTGAGGTAACCATTAATCTATGGCTGAAGTTCAAAATGAAAGCTGATTCACAGATGATGAGTCTTGGGAGGACAGAGCGTTCTAGTGCGTAGTTGCTGTAGATAACGGTAATACACTGTGCATTTTATGAGGTTAGAAGGAGCCTGGATGCTTTCACAGTCAATAGGCAAGCATTGAGCAGATGGCTGTGTCTACCCTGATTTAAAGGGAGCAATGTAGGAACTTACTGCAGCCTCACCTTCCTCTCTTTGCTCAGAATTTCTATAGATGTTTCTCTTCCTTTCTCAGGATGGGAATTCTATACAGATTAAGGGCTCAATTACTTTTTTTTTTTTTTAACAATATTTCTCTGCACAAAGTCATCTCCTTCAGTTTCTTAGATAATTACATCTGGCTAGAACCTATGCCATTGCCGCCGGGAATCCACTGAGGTTCAAAGATGAAGTGACCAAGGGCAACAGCTTTCTGCATTACATTATCACCTGTCACTACCTCTTACATTCTTGGGAAGTACAAGGTGGCCCTCACCACTCAGGGCAGGACCTTGAGCACCGGCCAGATGCCCAGCAGCTTGCTTGACCTCATTAAAATTGAGCGATCATGTTAATGTTTGGGTTTGAGGCCAAATCTCTTTAAAGTTTCGGAGTATGTTATCACACAGGAGATTTGCCTTGTGATATTTTCTTTGTACTTTCTAGAACATCATCTTGAATGGAAATACACCAAGTGGGAGTTAGATCTATAGACAGGGTTTAAATGCAAAATCTATTTGCTAGAGAAAATTACATTCAGTACTTGGCTAGTTACCTGATTTTTATTTTTAGCTCTTAAACTCTAGAAAATAGAATGCTTAATCACTATAGTTAAATGAAAATGAAAGCTAAGTAGCCAGGATGGCCAATCATGATGGCTGGTATTTGTTTTCAAGAAGAAGTGATGGGGTCCTGACAACCTCTACTCAGTGCTGTGCTAACTCGCAGCCTGACCTGTGTTTTCATGTCCACCCTGCTGAAGGTCAAAAACTGAATTTAGATGACAGAGGAAGTGGAGTAGAAGAGAGCAGTGCGGCTCCTAGCAGCTTTGTCAAGATCATGTGGAACTGGTAACTGATCAGATTTCTGAAGGCTGCAGATTTTCCTGAACATAAATCAAATCTCCGTCTATGAAGCATAACGCTTTTTCCTTTCAGTTTAATTATTTACTGCCGAAGGACATGCTTCCACTCTTGTGTAGGCTCCGGTGAACTTCCCCGCACAGTGGTCCTGTCAGGTTGGTGCAAATGCCTCCACTAATTGGTGTCCTGCCCTGTTGTCCTCATGCTGAGTTCAGCGTGAAGCTAGCCGCTCTCAAAGAACAGGCTTAGTGGGATGAAAACCGCACTGCCAAGCACAGATGTGTGGTGCCCGAGAGTGTTTGTTCAGTCAACACGGACACTTTTCAAACAAAAATAATACAGGTGGCTAGATTTGATTATTACTGTTAACTCTCATGGGTCCTCCCTGAACTTGTGGACATTCAGATACCCATTAGAGATTGCTGACTCTGTGGCTAATCACCCTCAGAAGTATTATTAGCCAAGGAGAAAGACCGAAGACTAAGGACTGATCCTCACTGTGCTTTGCTTATAATTTTCTTGGGCTTGCAATGCAGATTTCTTAGCAACAATGTTGGCCATATTATCATGTACCTGTATTTTAGTTTCTTTTTGTTCTGAATTATCATTTGTGACAGTAAATTGGTTAAGAAATAGCCTTCGTATATCTGAAAAGATAAAACCATGTGACATCAGAGCATTGCAGGATGGAAATTACAACTGTAGAGCAGAACATGACTTGATTTCTGAAAAATATTCTTTACAAAGATTGAAAGTAGGGGTAGATGAATGAGGCAAGGTGCTTTTGCATCATCCTGACAATATAACTGTACTTTTTGTTTATACCTAACATCTAATCTTTCTGAGGTTTATTTGCCACACACCTTTACCTTAATGATATGAGCTGAACTTTGCAATTGCTCCATGAAGTTGATAAATAAAGCAGCTATCATAATGCAGCCTCTCAGATATTCATGTTGGAGACAGCTCAGTTTTTTAGTTGTATGCATAATAGTACATTATTCATAATTAGAGCCTACTTTTAGTGCTTTGATGACTATAGTCAACCTTTCCAACATTTTTCACATATAAAAAATATAGACCCCTAACTAGGCACAGAAGCATCTTCCTATAATCTCAGCTCTTAGGAATCATAGCTGAAAAATTGTCTTAATTTTGAGGTTTGGTCTATATTATAAGTTTCAGATGAGTCAGTGCTATGTAATGAGCACCCATCTCAAAAAACAAACCAAACCAAACCACACCAAACCAAAGCCTTGTCAATATGTAGCATGTACACTGGCTTTAAACTTACTAGAATAAAAATTAGTTGGTTTTCAATATTCTAGCCATATTTCTATAAAGTAAGATTATAAATTGTTGATTTTTTATAATAGTTTTTTTTATTATGAATAAAGTCATACTTTCCATTCATGTATTCCCTTGTTCAGACTCCCTTCACCCTCCCGCACCTCCCAGTCACTCTCTCTTCTCCCTATCTCTTTATCTCCTCCCCAGCAAGGGCAGGAGGTCCCAAGGTCCCAATATGGCTTAGTTCAGCACCCACTTCTGGCAGATCCACTTTCCTCACCCCAACATCAAGACTGGGTCAGGTGTTCCTCTGGCGGGAGTGGGATCCAAGGTGCTGGACCAAAGTGTTTCAGATCCCAAGCTGTTTAGTGGTTGGGTTTGCAACTTGGACAAGCTTAGCAGCTTCTTCTTCTTCTTCTTCTTCTTCTTCTTCTTCTTCTTCTTCTTCTCCTTCTCCTTCTCCTTCTCCTCCTCCTCCTCCTCCTCCTCCTCCTCCTCCTCCTTCTTCTTCAAGTCCACTAGTGAGTGAGTACATCCCCTGCTTCTCTTTCTGGGTTTGTGATACCTTCTTAGGAGGATATTCTCCAAATCCATCCATTTGCCTGCAAATTTTAGTATATCATGTTTGTTTTTACCACTGAGTAGTACTCTATTGTGTAGATATACTACGGTTTGTTAATCCATTCTTCAAATTGTTGATTTTCATTTTCAATGACACAGATATTTTTTTAATATTTGTAGAGATAGAGGTAGAAGGATCTCTTGTGTTTATAGTTGAGCTAGCAGGTGATTGTACAGTAAAGGGGAAAAATAAGAAATTGCCTGGCAAAGCCTAACTCCTTCTTAAAGTTGGAAGAAACGGAAACATCAGTAGGATTGAATATTGAGATTAGCATTGCAGACTTGTATACAGCCTGTTGTGACTGCCTCCTCCTCCTCCTCCTCTCTTCTTCCTCCTCCTCCTCCTCTCCCTCCTCCTCTCCTTTTCCTCCTCCTCTCTTCCTCCTCCTCCTCCTCCTTCTCAGAAAAAAAAAAAAACCTAAACATTGAATAATCCTGGAAATTTTATTTGCAGTGACTCTTCTGTCTAAGCAAGAAAGAGGAAGAGTCCAATGTGAACAAATTGTACTCCCTGAGGCATCTCGACCTTGTGTTTCAGTGATGGTCATGCAACTTCCCACAGCCATGCTGATACATCACAAGGGGAACCTTAGAAACATGGATCCCCAAGTTCAAAGAACAGCCATGGGCTCTCATGTCAAGAGATGTTTTGCTTTCTGGCAATGATTTTTCTACAGAGCTAAAAATCTCTCTAAGGAAGAGGCAAATATTTACATCAATTTTTATCAAGATTCAACAAAATTATTCTATGTAGCTTTTTAGTCTACTGGGGTAGACTTTTTTTTTAAAGATTTAAATTGCTTATAGTCACACGAGAACTGTTTCAGTGAGTCGACACCTTGATAAATACTACTTTGTTTGTAGCTTCTCTCCTCACAAAAGACATCTTCTTCAGGGGACCCAGTCTGGCTGTTGTGAGTGGCATTAACCTCAAAAGGGCATTTTTCACATTCACTCATTTTCGCTCCCAGTCTCCCTTTTAGTACTTTGACCAAGCCCTTTTTTATCTTGGGACACAGGGAAAAAGACTTTTATTCTTGTTTTGAAAAATCTTGCTGATTTGCTGAACAAACCACCAGCCTGATCTTTTTTCTTTTGTAAGTTACATAAGTCGTGCTGTGTGAACTAACATCTTGTCACTCATTGTCCTTAAGCTAGAGCCAAACAGGGGAGAAACCACCTACTGCTGAACTTCAAACCCGTGCCAAAAAGGCAAGAGCTACATGCTGTTCTGTTGTGCCCTTGAGTGATCAAACACTTCTCAGAGCAAACAGGAGTTTCAGCTGCGGGAATCTGAGGGCTTCAGGAGCCAAGCAGTGCAGGGAAGCCAGGGGGGGCGTTTTCTTAAGATGAGGTGACGCTAGCAAATTCAGGCACATTTGCTTTGCTGTTTGGTTCAGGGTCCTGGAGCATTCCTAGAGGAGGCATGCTGATGCAAATGCTGTTTAGTGGGTGCAAAGACAACAGAGTACCACAGCAAGGGTGCGTTTACTTCTCGCTTGCTGTTTACTTGACAATATTTATGCACATAGTTATCGTTCTGAAACAATCCAAGGTATTTCAGTCTCTTGTGTGTTTTCAAATGCACATCATATTTGTGAATATAGATGCTCCACAATGATCACTTTCCACTTCTAGTTAAGGCCTTCTGACCTATCTTTTATAGAAGAAATGAAGGAATTTATCTAGAGAACTGATTGGAATAATGGAGTGAATCAGAAATAATTACTTTAAAGTCGCTTGGTCATTGTTTATGTTGACTAAAACAAAATCTCAGTATTGCAGGGTACTAAGGGGAAACTGCTTAGCAGAATTTTCTTTACAAGGCCAATAATTTAGTTAAAGGTGAATAACTTTAAATTCATGCAGTTCTTCTGTTTGAAGGTGCAGAACCAATATTTCCTTAATTGTCTTATAAATCAAAACTTTAGAGTGACTCTAGGTCTTGGAGCTATTGAGAGGGGACAGCTGCTGTTTCAAGTCACAGAATTTGCACGTTTAAATTCCTCACAGGTTGACATTATCACTGAGTCACAGACTTCAAAATATTGAAACAGTTATTAGATTTGGTGTAAGTAATGGGCTCATAGCCTTGAAAATGGAAAGAGCATTAATGCATGCATAAAATAGAGCATGTTTAATCTCTTTTCACCTGTGTGGAATGAGTTTATAAACAGAAGTTTTATGGGGCATGATACCATGTACTTTGGGGTATGATATCATGTACTTTGGGGAAGTGTTCTCTTCTGGGATGCAGACCTTTGAGTCATCACACTACAGAAAGAGACTAGAGAGGTTTAAAGGATGCTTTCATAGGAACATTCATTCATGAAGCTCCATGCTTGGGCTTAACCACTTTCCAAGGCCCTTCCTGATAACATCATCCCGGGGGCAGCAGTTCAGCATGAATCTGGGTGACACAAATGTTGGGCGCACACCAGCTCCTGTCTGCTCTTATCCTGGGTTATTCCACTAACTTCTTGTTTCTGGAAGGAAGATACTATTTCCTGAGCCTCCATGGACTTATGACATATGTCGCCCTCTTTTCCTGACTTCTCTTTTCCCTTCATGATAGTTATTAATTTATACAGTTATAAATATTAATGGTTTCACAGTGACATTTCTATACATGCTTGCCATGCTTCAGTCAATCTGTCACTCTTGATTTCCATTCTCTTCCTCTCCCCTTTAAATTCATTCTGTTCACTGTTGCCACTGTAGTGTTTTTGTTTGAAACTTTCTTTTACATTTGAGGGGGAAAAAATGTAATACTTGTCTTTCTGCTTCCGACTTACTTCACTGAATGTGATGACCTCTGATTTCATTCATTCCACATTTGCTCTTTATTGTGTATTCCTGGCTTCCTTTCTTCCCTTGGTCTGTGCTCCTGTAGCCTCAGTCCCAGCTCTGCTTCTCCAGAGTTTGTTTTCCTGTCTCTTCTTTATCAATATGCAGATACTTTGGGCACAAAGACAGTTTACCCAGTATCCATTAGAAAACCCAGCAGAGAGCAAGTGCTCCATAAAGGTATAGAGAATGGAAAAAATGAATTATGAAAAGACTATGGTCAATTTTAAGTGAATTAACATTGAATTATGAGTGTGAAGTCTTATCATCACAAAGAAAATTTTTGAAAGTGTTTTCTTGTTTATGAGTTGTTCGTCATTTACACTGCTTTCTTAAATAGCTTCAAGAACACTACACCTGTGAGCCTAAGAACTCCAGGGCTTCTGTTCTACAGGTTATTCAACACTCAACTCCAAATGTGTTAACAGTGTTTGACAGCTGGATGCTTGTGAGTTTCCCTCCATGTATAACTAGCTGAGCTGAGGTTAACAAAAGCATAATGATGAGTGTGAGCCTATGTGCATTTTGGTAATAATATTCATATTTAGGGCCCAGTATCTGAACAAGGGGATGAGGAGTGAAAATCTGATATACAGCTCTCAGTATGGTGGAAATGAATCTGTAAACCTAATCAAGTGGCTTATTTAGAGTCAATGATTTCAAAATGAGGGGCAGAGTAGCTCCCAGTGAGCGACTTGGAAGGCATCACATCAGGACTTACATCAAAGGGCAGCCTTTATTCTTGTTTCCAACCCTGCCACCTGCCAATTTTCACCTGGCACATGATTGACATCTATTCACTGCTGAGGATGGTATCTTCTCATATGTAGTCATTCTACCCTTCACAATGGGTTTCGAGCTCCTCTGGAATAGTTTAATGTCTGGGGAAAACTCTGAAATGTTGTAAGTCTGTTATGAACCTCCTTGTACTTAGTGAAATCACACAGAAAGTCTGTTGTTCGATCTTTTATAACATGGAAGGCAGAACTAATTTTCAAGATGTGGAGAATGAAAATAGCTACAAATCCTTACTTTTATTCTCTAAAAGGCAAAGGAATATCAATTATTTGATATTTTCATTATCTCCCTTTTAGATAGTACCAATATAAGGTAGATTTTTCTTTTATGAAAGGATTACTATGTATGAAGATAAAATAAGTGAAATACTAAAATGTTTTTGTGACTCTTGGGTTTAATATTTGTAAATAGTGTGGTGTGACTCATTTTCTCAGGAAAAACAAATGCTCTAGCTTCAAAAACTGCCTGTTAATCTGAGAGACAGGTGTATTGTGTTTACAAGGGATATGACATTATAAACTCAGCCAGAACAACCCATCCAGATGTGCAATGATCTGTATCCATGACCCCAGAGGATGCTGTCACAAGCTTTATGGGTAATTTTTGGTTTTGAGTGGTTAGACAGCTTAGCAGCCAACTGGAATGGGGCCAATATCAGTGACAACACACGGATGAAAAACCATTATCTAATCAGCTTCCATCAAACTGGTCAGTGGTAAATAGCACTTCCTCGAAACACTTATTACAGATAACATTTTGGTTGTTAAATTTATGAAGTGTGAAGTTATGTAACTTCTTTCTTGAAAAAGTCAAGACTGCATTTTCATACCCACGTCCACCCACAAACACAGTTCAGCAGGAGAAGCACTAATAAGGTCACTTGACAAAAATAAATCACACAAATTGTATTTAGCAATTTTCAACATTTACTGAGAAAGTCCATGCAGGGGGCATGGCCTTGCCAATTATGAAAAATGTTATCCTGAATAATTAGTAGAATGTGTTGACAAAAAATGTCAGCATGAGAGGAGGCAGAATGCTTTATCTACTGGTGTGTAAGAGAAACCTTTTTGAACCCAAAGTTTTGCTAATTTAACATGTTTTCATATAAATTGCTGTTTCAAATTTGCTAAGATAGTGTGGTCTTAAAAGAAGCTATTTTTGTTCTATATCATTTATGCAATATCAATTACTTGGATGGTATAATAGTAAATATATTCCTCTGTCTCACAATAAGGCATTCCCCAAATGAAGAAATCTGTGCCTCACTCAAATTCCCTTTAGATATGCCCTGGGAGTACCTCAGTTGCAATCCTAACGTGTATAAAACCGAGTTTCTCAGATTCTCCCTGTTATCAGTCCCATTAATTGTAGTATGATCAACCCAGTCTCCTAATACACACAGTGATGAAGACACAGATGGGCAATTCGGCTTTTTAGCTGCTCCTAGAATCTATTACATAGGTGCCTTTAAATATACATACAGGAACAATTCCTGAACAGAATATATGATGGAATGTTGAATACTGTAGAAATGGCCATTATTTTAGTGTTACTGCATAATTTCTCCCCTTGACTTAGTAGCATTCAGAACCAAAAGGAATTTTGAGGTACACAGAGTTGATGCCTGCTGCCATCATTTCTGTGAGAGAAAGTTTTCATAGATCATCAGCACCTACCCAAATCAAATGAACAAGAATAGTTCCTAAGCTGGAAAACTCCTTTTCTTTCTTTGCTTCATTTAACCCTGACTGTGGACCTAATGCATTTCCCATGCCTCTATTGGGCATCTCTGCTGGTTCTTCCTCCTCTACTAGACTTCATTTAGTTTCCTTTACTTTTTAAAATGGAAACGTCCTACATCACATCTTTATTTGCTTCTTCAAGTTCACTGTTATCCTTCCACACTCCATTGCATTTATGCCAAACAGTTCTCAGGATCATTTCCTTTCTCCTTAGATACTGAAACACATTCTCCTATCCAACCACCCATCCATCCCCCCTTCTATTTATATATATCCACCTACCTACCAATCATTCAACCACCCACAAAATTCCCATCCATGCATGCATCCATCCATCCATCCATGAATGTTTGCATACTTTATATTTTATTCAACACCCTAAAATCACACAAGCATTTTTCTGTGAATTGTCTTTTTTTCATTCTTGTAAATTACAGCCTAATTATAATAGTACTTGGGATCTAAAACTTGAACTTGATATTGAATTTAGCTTTACTGCAACATCTGATTAACTAAGTTCTGTCATTTATTTTTCTTACTAACATGCTCTCTGTCTCTTCTTTTCTTATTGACAACTCTCAATTTATTTTACAGAAAGTTAATGCAACTTTTTGATGGTCTTGAAATCCCCCTTTTAGTAACAATTTATTTACCTTTAAATTTATTTTATGAAAATATATTTTCTTCTCATTATTTGTTTTCAGAGTTATCTGTTACCTGCTCAACATCTATTGATTAGAATTAAAATATGGTCCAGCAATGTCTCTGCTAGTAAATACCCAAAGGAAAAAACACCAAAACCTCATCCAAATTCACTGTAACATTACTCATAGAGAAAAAATATGAAAACTATCTAAGAATCTATTGTCAAAAAGGTCACACACACAATTATTATTCACCCTTAAAAAGAAGATCCTACCATTTGTGACAATACTTTATGAACGAGATATTCATGTTAAATAAACCGATGCACAGAAAACCAAATCATGCATAATATAACTTAAATATAGAGTTTTTAAAAGTAGAACACATAGAAAAGGGAAAATGGTGGTCATCAGAGTTGGGGGTTGAATAAGTCAGAAAATATTAACTCAAAGGGTTTAATCTTCTAGCTACACAAAAGTAAATCCAGAGGTTCAATGTGCTGTGCAAAGACTGCCAGCCATTTTCCATTGTATATTGAACAAACATTGTTGGTGTAGCTTTACGGTGCTCTAAACACACACAATCATATACAAACAGTCAGAAAATTTAGTTCAAACTGGTGGACATTCTAACTTGCTTAGTGAAGACAATCATTTCACTATACAAACAGGCATTAAAACACAGTATACATCTTAAACATATATGACTAAAATCTGAGTTTGTGCTTGTTCCTTGAGAGTTTAATCAATCTCAGAGTACATGTATGAGACATCCATTTGCCTTTAAGAAGTTCATAAATAGTAAATCAATAAACAAATTATTGGGTGAATTCTATTATAATAGAAACATTTTCATATGTTTAATCTACTTACTTGGTTTCCTATGCTATTTTTTGTAATATTAAACACTCAGATTGAATAACATCTATCTACAGTCTGATGTTTTTTCCTCATCTTACGAGATGATATCTTTTTATTTGAAGTCCCACGTAGCTTACTTTTCTGAGTAACTAGTGTGGAAAGTAGTCACTTGTTATATTCCCAACTCTCTTCTTGCTCATTTTAACTGCAATTCAATCTTTAATAAATCATTTCATATTCTCATACAGATGTACATGATTGGAAGTTTAATTTTTTTGAATCCTCAGTGTTGTATATAGCTATTAGGCATATATAAAAAGGCATTACAAACAATCAATAGTATTATGTATGCATTACACAGAAAAGTGTAAATTAAGCCCAACACTGACAGTAAATCATTTGAAATAAATACAATCAAATTTTATATAAATTACCCATTATGTGAACATTTTCCATCTTCGTCACTCTCAGACCTCACCTTGCACTTTATAAATATCCAACACCTTCAGCAGTTGCAAAGAGTTATTAAAAATGAAAGTCACTATAGTGTCTTGAAGAGGTGAGACTTGTTCTTCAAAATAGTTTCACTATAATATATCTTCTGACTTAGGGGATTTTGATTTTTTTTGTCAGTTTGATCCCAGGGCAAAACCTGAATATAAAGAAATAAAATACAATGCCCATGATTCACAGATAAGAAGTCCTATTAGATAATGTAGAGTTCTATGAAATAATGAAATAATTCAAAATTTAATAGACTAAAATATTAAAAACCTAAGTCACTGTGGGAGAACTGGTAGGTCCTTATAGTTTTGTGGGTCAGGAGTCCAGGTTGAGTCTAGCCTTGAGTTAACTCAACTCAAAGCACCTGAAACCTGAATTCCTTTCTGAAGACCTAGGGGAGATTTTTTTCTCGTTCCCCATTTCAAGAACATAGTGACATCCTTTCAGCCCACTTCGCCATCTTCACAACCAGGGGCACCGTGCTCCAGATCCCTTTACTGTCCTTCCTACTCTGCTTCCTTTCATAAAAGACACAATCCGACCATAGTCAGGGTTAACATTGTTAAATTTAGCTCTGATACATTGGGCAAACCCAGAGACTCCAGAATTATTATTTTATTTCAAGGTCTTAAATTATCTGTACCTTGAAAGTCTCTTTTCCCTTATTAAGTAATGTAGTCCTGGATTCCAAGGATTAGGAGGAGATGGATGCCTTGAAGAGCCAATATTCTGCTTGTGAAAGCAATGTGCTTAACACATCTATAACATTAGGCACATTTTCTTTTTTTAAAAAAAACATTTATTTATTTATTTATTTATTTATTTATTTATTTATTATGTATATAGTATGCAGAAGAGAGTCCTAGATCCCATCACAGATGGTTGTGAGCCACCATGTGGTTGCTGGGAGTTGAACTCAGGATCTCCCATCCTCTGAGCCATCTCCCCAGCTCCATTAGGTGCATTTTTAATGGAATGTATTTCAATGTCTTTAGTGGTAATTATAAATTTCTTATAATTACAAAATATTAGAGCAAGAAGTCTCCATGGAGGTTGGATGTAGTAGTCTACATTTGCAGTAGCTCCCAGAGGGCCTCACCTCTGGGTTCTGAGCCCTTGTATTGTCCCATCCTGACCATGAAATCAGTAGAATACAGTGCATTTATGTGTGAGTAAATGACTTCTGAGAGTCAGCCATTAAAAACATTGTGCCTGTTATCTTAATTTTTCAAGATAGAGAAAAACCAAGTATGAAAGAAGACTCTCAAACATCTTTAGGAAGACTCCTGTGCTATACAAACAGACATTACTGAGATCTGAGGGAAAACATGCTCTCTGCCAGGAGCTGGTAATGTGGTTAGCATGTTGGCAGTTCCAGGCAAGGCTTTGCATGACTCCATCCTGGCTGACATTGAGACTAGGACTACACTAGAGACTCCAAAAATTCCCTAGCTTAGCCTCTTGGGAATTCCTGACCTGTAGTGATCACAATTAGGGTGACTTTTTACCCACGAACAGACAGCCAATGCATTTTACAACTCACATTTCTGACACGTTACTTGACAAACACTAATTGATAATTTTCTTTTTAAAATAACTTTAGAGAACACTATATAATCTATGCCTACTCAAATAAACTTCACCATGCTTGGCTTAATGTGAATTAAACTTATTAATTATGAATAGCAACCAAATCACTTCCATTGCCACTTTTATTGTCACTTGCTTTCAAGTGATGTCTATTGACAAGGGACCTTTTTCAAAATTCTGTTTCAGTCTAATTTTGATGGTTTAAAAATAAAAAAAGAAATGAGTGCTAGAGATGTGATTTTTCTCAAAGTGTTTTTATTTAAAAAGTAAAAATTAGTAGATGAAAAATAAAACTGGAATGTAAGCTTCCTGATTCCTATGTTTTTAAAATGTGCTGACTAAAGTTTGCTTTAGGAATTCTAAGTAGACAGTGAGAAATACTGGTCTCCATTGTCTCATCTGCACTCTTTCAATGTGCCATTTGAGCAATTCTAATAGAAAGGTGTTTGGGTTTTGTTTTGTTGTTGTTGTTGTTATCTAAGACAGGGTTTCTCTGTGTAATAGCTCTGGCTGTCCTAAAACTTGCTTTGTAGCCCAAGGTAGACTTGAACTCACAGAGATCCATGCCTGTGCCTCCCAGTGCTAGGATTAAAGGCATATGCCTCCACCATCTGGCTCTAATTAAAGTTTTAATATACTTGGAGGCAGAGGCAGGTGGATCTATGTGAGTTTATGGCCAGCCTGGTCTACATTGTGAGTTCTGGGACAGCCAAGGCTTATAAAAATCCACATTCAATGGGTAATGGAAATTTATTAAAATATGAATTGGGAGGTACACTTATGAGAAACATAGAACTGAGTGAACAGTTGAAGTCATTTTCTGTTCTGTCCAGGAACTGCACAGCATCCTTCATCTTGCACATACCTATCCGGGCATCTTCTCTGGGCTGTTGATGCCTAGGCTAGAAATGGGGTTATGGACCTTTGAGGATGGGGCTGTGAACTTCACCCAGGAGGAGTGGGCTCTGCTGTATCCTGCTCAGAAGAATCTCTGCAGAAATGTGATGTTGGAAACTGACAGGAACCTGTCTGCTGCAGGAATATAGTAGGAAGATCAGTATGTTGAAAATTAGTACAAAAACCCTAGAACAAATCTACAAGTCTCGTGGTAAAGAGATTTTCAGAAAGGAAGTAATAAGGTTGATATGAAGAGATCCAGGTTCCAGATCTCAGTCTGAGCAAGGAAGCTGAAGGGAAAGGCTGTGACTGCCTTGTGTGTGGTAAAGTCTTCATTGCTCATGTATGTGGGGATTTATTGTGTATGCTCTAAAGAAATAAAGTTTGCCTGAAAAATCAGAGTACACAGTCAGCCAAAGAGTTAGCCCTAGTGGTCAGGGAGTGGTGGCACATGCCTTTAATCCTAGCACACAAGAGGCAGAGGCAGGGGCAGAGGAGACAAGTGTTGGACCTCTCTTTCCTTCCCACTGAGGACTCAGAGGCATTCAGTCTGAGGATTCCTGGAGACAGGATATATGCCTTTCGGCCTGAGGAGTTGACTTGGTGGGAAGTGGTTGTGCCCTTGTCTTTCTGATCTTTCAGCTTTTCCTCAGTATCTGACTATGGTTTTTTATTGTAAGTACAATTAGGATTCATGCAATACATACACACTGAGAAAGCCTGTCTTATAAAAAAAACCACACTTTAAAAAATTTTAAGATGATTATATTCATATGCAGCCATAAGAAACAGTACAGAGAGTGCTATTGTACCCTTTACCCAGGTTGGCCCACTACTTCTTGAAAAGCTATGTAACAAGGTCACAAACAGGATATTGTCCTTGATACAGTCATGTCAGACTAGTCTGTCCCAGCAAGGATCTTTGTGTTGTGTATTGTCCTTTTGTATCCAGACCCAAACTTCCCTCCCCCTCAACCATCTTGAGCTTAGGGAACCATTAATCTGTTCTCCATTCCTATACTGTCTCATTTTAAGAGATTTCAGTTCTTCAAATTTTTTTTTGAGACAGCATCTCTTTATGTAGCCATGACAGTTGTGAAACTCACAGAGATCCACCGGCCTCTGCTTCCCAAGTACTGGGATTAAAACTGTGTGCCATTACTTCTGGTTAAAGATACTTAAGCTCTTGACAATCTCCTTTGTCCACTTCTCTCAGTCCAGAATTTATTAAATATGCTCCCAGCATAAATAATGAACACCTTATTGGCCTTATTTAAAAACAAAATCTCTGTTCTGGAGGGTAACAGTGGTTGAGAACCCATGGTTATCTCCATTGGAGTGCTTCTTTTCAAATACGTGACTATGATAATGAAAAACCCACCTAGTGAAAATAAATAATTATAAACACATACACTATCAGAGAAACAGGATAATGTGATTATTGGAAGAAAGAGTATTTGCTTTAAATTCTTCCTAGGAGAAATGCTTTGTTTTAGATGGTCTAGTAATTGTTGAATGTTGCCTGCTTTTTGTCTATTTCTCTCTTTTGATTTTCCTTGATTTTATATTTAGCAGTGGTTTTGGTCTTTGATTTTGTTGTTGTTTTCCAGGCCTGAAGGGTACTCCATCAAGGACCACAATGTTGTAAAATGAAGTCAATAAATTTATATTGAGCATCAGAATGGGAAGGTGGAAAGGAAAGCACAACTTTTTCTCCATAGCAGGTGAACTTTCACAAGGATAACAAATCGGTGGCCTGCTTTTTTTTTTTTTTAATAGCTTGATTAAATTATCTGATCACAATAATAACTCAAGGTCAGTTTGGTATTCACTGGAAATAAAATAATAGGAAGATGTGTTCTTGTCTTGGGGCAGGAAGAAAAGATAGAAAAATCAGTTATCTTACTCTTTGATCTTTCAGGTAGAGCTAAAAGTTCTCACATTATTAATTTTTCTATTGATGTTTAATATGATTTTATTACGCTGAGGTAAAGTGAATAAGGTGAAGCAAAAGGGAGAGACATAAAGATCTCACATGCCAGTGTTTTGAGGGTTTCTTCTTATTATTTATTTATAAAACACTTATTTACTTATATATACATAGTGTTTTGTCTGCATGCCAGAAGAGGGCACCATGTTTCAGTATGGACAGTTGTGAGTCAGCATGTATGTGGTTGCTAGAAACTGAATTCAGGACCTTTGGAAGAGCAGCCAGTACTCTCAACCACTGAGCTATCTCTGCAGTCTAAGGTTTATTCCTCTTCTAATGGTGCTACAGAGAGGGACTGGGAGCCTTAAGAGTCAGAGCATAATGGAAGGAAGTTAGACCATAGGTAGAGTGTTCTCGAACTGGATATTAAGACTCTGGGACCTTTGTCTCATTGTGCTAACTATATGCACAAGGGGAATAAACCTCGTCTATCACATGTTCCTACTTGCACTGAGCCTCCACATGCCCCACACAACAGTGCTAAGTGAAACTGAACTAGAAACTCAGACCATGGACCAAAATTACTCTTTTCTTCTCTGTTTATTTTGTCATCATGATATACAACTTGTCAATAAAAGGGGTTCAATATATGAGTTCTCAAAGGATGAATGGTGATGTGACATGAGACAACTCTTATAATCTGATCATTAGTCATCTTCTTGTCCTTACCCATCCACATTTCAGTGTAAATATTATACCTATGTAGCAATCAATCCACTATTATCAGTGAGTGATAGGAATTTATAAAGATATGACTTGTGGAGATACACTCACAAGAAACAGAACCTAATGAACAGTTGTAGTCATTCCCCATTCTGTCTGCGACCATGAGCACCTGGCTGACTGGTGTCCCGCCATGCAACCCTTCTCTTTTTTCTTATATGTGGTCATGGATGCTGGCTGGAGGTCACTTACACAGGCCAGAGGTCATGTATGCAGGCAAGAAGCACTGCCTCTTTTGGACTTGATAGCCAAGGTCATGGGCAGAGCAAATACCACTATATACCTATATCACTGTCTACGCAGAGGTCATAAAATGAAGCTGGTCCTCATCTATTGCAACTCATTAAGCCTATGTGTGGAAACTGCAAACTGTGAAACAGTATCCATCATTAGGTGTTAGGGCTTTAGATCTGAAGAACTTATATTCCATAAGCAGAGTCAGTGTTCTATGGTTTGTATGTATTGAATTGCTATTGTTAATAATTCCTACACATGTTGTGAGTCTGAGTATAGTTTCTGTAAGTTTACTTTTAAGCTCTTCAAGTTCAACTTTTGTATTTCATTTGCATTTCTACCACCATCTCATATTTTTTCCATTCTTAGTAGAAATGAAACATTATTCTACTATTCTTAGTGGAAATTAAACTAGCATTGAAGCACACTTGAATGATGTCAAATTGGCCCTGCATCAATCTTATGAAAGAATATGGAATATATATGGTTAAGATGGAAATTCTTTCAGAATAAGCGAAGTTAATTTCATAGCCATGTCTTAATAAGTGAGCCTTGAATTTTCCTATTTTATCAAAAGGATTTCTGTGATGTATATTAAAATTCTTAAATTAAAACTTTCATATTAATAATGCAGGCTTGCTATGAGTTCTACTCACAGAAAGAGTAGCAAGCAAATGGTTCTTGCATTTTTATATAGTAAAGAAAAGGAATAGAAAATAGGAAGTTTGAGGTTGAGAAAAATCATGAGATGTACCCTTCCTACAAAGGTCATTTATAGTTTTCTTAGCTTTATACTTATAAAATAAGTTTCAATGATTAGTTTTAACTTAGTTAATTTTTTTGCACATTTGAATATTGAAGTGTTTCTTATCATTATGCATATTTGAAATTCAAGAGTAAGAAAGGATGATTTCTGTTTTGTTCTCAACCTCTTGTAATTAAGGAGGACTCCACATTTCAACTCTATGCATTTTAATGAAATTGCGTCTTTTGATATTGTACAATATCACATGCTTGTATATTATAGTGTACTCCTTAAGAAGTGACTGTTAAGCTAAAAGGCAAATAAATACAGTTTCATTGTACAGAACTTTAGATCTTAGACTTATAATTGGTCAAAATGTATGAATAAGACCATGACTGATGTCTAACAGCCCTTTACTCACTATTACAACTGACTGCAAAATCTGCCTTTTTCATTTCAACCAAAAATTGTCCAAGCCAACATATACTATTGGTTTCTCATTTATAAAGTATTTCCTTCTGAGCTGTGTTTAGAAGCACATGTGTAAAGATAGCCCCTAAATTTTGCTTCCCTGAAGTAGCTTAAAGTAAAGGAGGTATAATGACGACACAGAGATAAATATCAAGTTATTTATAGCCCTTTTACATTGTGCATTTGATACTGTAAACAACAAATAGTCACTGGGGTGCACTTGGCCAGGTCCTTTAGGTTCTAAATTCATGCTTGAATACTAAATTTAATTAATATGCCATAAACAATGACAATGGAATCTGAAAGATGACGCATTAGCTACACTTCCACTGAAATTCAAGTTTAATGGACTTGTTTTAACTGGATACAAAATAATTAGTTAACCAGTATTGGGAAGGTCAGATATTTTGTAATATTTCATAAATATAGAGACCACAGGTATAATTATAAAATAATCCTGTAATTTTGCACCTACAAGGTTAATTTTGTATTACAAAAGTAAATTGAAACCTTGGATGGCTCAAGCATGTGTGATTTAATGTGCAATCACTGAACAGTATTTTTAGCTTGGTTTTCAGCTAATGCTCAGGAGATGCTGAAGAGAGGTGCTGAGTGTGTGTTGATGAACTGCCTGGACAGCTAAGGTACCCTCTAGTGTGTTAGGACCATGAATGTGTTATAAAAGCAAAGTGAAGGTACCACAATTTGTATATCACCACAACATTTGTGAAACTCCAGACACCTCCAGGAGATT
The DNA here is from genome assembly GCA_004025045.1 of Sigmodon hispidus. Classification (NCBI taxonomy): domain Eukaryota; kingdom Metazoa; phylum Chordata; class Mammalia; order Rodentia; family Cricetidae; genus Sigmodon; species Sigmodon hispidus. Next base: position 66,249 of record PVIH01006253.1, on the reverse strand, counting down.
AATCCCTACCTATCCTTCTGGGACAGAATTGTAGTGTGCAGGATAAATAACTAGTTTTGAGTTGGTTGCAGAGTGGGGGATAAAACATAACTCTCTTTATTTCTTATACTATAATTTAGCAACTGCTTTTTCTAAGCAAGTCATTATATCCTCTCCTATAAGAGTCCAGAGTTATTTCTTATATTGAAATCTTATCTTTGAGGACAGGTTCTTTCTTCTATGTCAAGAAATCTTGGTCTTGCAGCAGGTACATACAGTACTTGATAGCTTTAAAGTTTCTAATAATTTTATTTTATAAGCACAGCTGACAGTGAATGGCTTTCCATATTCTAGAGTGTTGATTCATGAGTGTCTCTACGCATGGGCACACTGAACACACACTTTTGCTTTTATGCGTCTGTGTGCCTTTCTAACACATTTTCTCACTTGGAACAACAAAGGTACAGTTTTCTGACTTTTACAAATGAGACGTGTTGTGGAATCAGCAAAAAACTAGTTTCAACTCCTCTGAGAAACTTGTTATGCAGACATAGTTTATGATGAGCATAAATAATAGTAATAATTTATTTTCTGAGGCATAATGCTAGAGCAAAAGCCATCTGGGCAGGCAAACATTTGTTAGTTGTGTAGAGCGTTCATCAAATTCAGCTTCTACCCAGAGATAATGGATACGTAAATAGATTTTTTTCTTTTACCTGAATGCACCCTAAGGTTTAGAAGCAAATACATTTTTGAAAGTATTGGAAAAATAATAATAATTTTTCTGAATCTGTATAGCCTGCCAAATTTGTAGCACATACAAATAGAAAATTACAATCTTTTGAAAATTGAATTTGATGCTTTTTAATTTATTCTTTCAAGTTAGGAGCCCGACCACAGGCCTGAGACTTTCTGTTCCTGGTTTTCATTAAACTCAGGACATTTTGATTTAGAATAGAGTTTGTATATTCTTTGCTCTCAGGGAAAGAAAGTTGTCTGTATTTTTTTTTAACAAGAGAAAGTCATAAATCTAACTGTAAGACTAAAATAGCATCAGTAAATCTGTTAGGAGATATTTGTGATGCCTTAGAAATGCTCATTAATAACACAGGCATTTATTAATTGTATTAATGAGCTTCATACGTTGTAAATAGCAGATTATTTAAAAGCTACAATAAAATGATTCAATGATTCTCAAAGTAATTGAAGAATTGTCACATGAAAGAGTTCTGAATGTGTTTTTGCTCAGTGTTGTTTCAGAAAGGAAAATGTGGACCTTTTAGATATAAGCTACATCTAAGCTGCACAGGTTAAGTATCAAGTCAACCCAGGAAGGGATTTCTAGCTTCATAGAAAGTATTCTCACTTCTGGTAGAAATAAAATAGAAATGACTCCTGAACCTTACTGAGGACTCGGATTCCGTGACTATTAGGGAAACCTCACTTCAGACAATTTGACAGTTCCCTTCATTTAAAAAAATATTTATTTATTTATTTGTTTGCTTGTTTATTTGATGTGTATATGTGTATACACCTGTGTGTTTATGCTCAGCACATTCATGTGGGAGTCCATGAAGTTTAGAGGAGCATGTTGGAGTCCATGAAACTGAAGCTACATGGAGTTGTGAGCCACCATGAGGGAACCAGACCTGGGTTCTCTATAGACCAGCAAGCACTCTTAATTACTGACCCCACTAGCTCCTCCCTATTTTTAAATGTTTGTATCTAAAATGCCATTCTTATCCATCCTTAGTATGAATATATTCAAATAATTTTAATCTTTATAATCTGTCTCCTCTAAGATAACAGTACATTTGTGATGGAAACCGATTCTTATTTCTCAGTATTCTTTGCTATTTATTTTATATTTATTCTCAGTTCAATCAATGTTCTGATTATTTTAGACATAACATTTTTTCCCGGCATTGGCAAATTTCTTTCTTAATCTATGAATCTTTGTGGTATCATTTTTATTATGTCACTCTGCTCAAAAAATATAGCATTTTACACTATCTTTTGAGACAAGGTCTCATGTAACCCAGGCTGTCTTCAGACTCACTCTGTAGCTGATGATAACCTTGAACTTCTGTTCTTCCTGCTTCTACCTCCCTAGCACTGGATCTGCAGATGTGTGCCATCATGCCCAGTTTACATCATTCTGGGGATCAAACCCAGACCCAAGGCCTTAGGCATGTTAGGCAGTTACTCTACCAGCTGAAACATATATCATTCTAAATATGTAGCCATGCCTCATTCCTGCTGGTGCTGCTCACATGTTCTCATTCTGGTGTGTGATATATTTCTTAATGTGTCTCTATTTCCCCAATATTTTATCTTACAGCTCCCAAATACCAGCCATTAATATTATCTTTTACTTTCTTCAGCCCAAACATTTGACTTATCTATAGGTATATGTATAGGTAAACTCATAATCTTTTAAGAAGTTTTCATTTCATTATAAAATTTACTTAATACCCACAAGAACATCTATATCAGAAGCATATATTTTTAAAATTAGTTGTCTGTTAGTTTTGTGTATATGGAGGTTAAACATACCACACTTGCTATGTAGTTTTAAAGCTGTGACTATTCACCTTCTATTTCATTTTTTGACAGTCTAAAGCGATATATGCCATAAGCATTAGTTGAACATACATTAAATTACTATCCAAAGAAAGGTTAGACAATGCACATAATGGCTGTTCTATGGAGTGAAGGAATGAAAGTAGCTTTTCAGTGCTGCCTCACAGGAAGTATCTGTGGGGATCACCCCCTGTCCTGATTCTCTTGGAGGCAAAGACAGCCTATACTGGTGATGATAGAGTCAGGTTGACTTTTAAAATGCCTTTTTTCTTGGCCCATGTTGATGATCAGTATACCATGGGTTATTAGCCCCCAAATATTTTGTGTTAAAAAGATAGCTCACTTCATATAACTTTCCATTTTTCAGTGAGAGATTTAAGCATTATTACATCTGAAACACCATGAAGTACATCATCACCTCGATTTTGATATTTTACAATATATTCTAGATGAAGAGAGATTTTAGGGAATTTGACTCATCAGCTCATGTATTAGCAGATATGATCATGGAGCCGAAACCTTGCCATCCCACGTGGCACTAATGAACTCCGTTTGTGAGCTCTCGCGGCAATGAGGATATCTGAATTGAAATGAATAGGGTTTCTTTCTCTCTCCAGGTGCAAGTGCTGAGTTTGGAGATGTGAGATCTTGTCCTTGTAAGTGATGGACATGCTCTTTGAAGATAAAGCACCATTCTCTTGACAGTCCCAGAATTTTTATTTAAGCCTCATGCACATTTCAGTCTTAGTCTCTAGTTCCATTGTATATTTTATAGTCTCTCTCCAAGAGAAAGAGAAATACCAAATATAAGTATGATTTACATAAAGCTTTTAATTTTTAATATCTTAGCCTTAAAAGATTCTATCACAGAAATAGTAATCTCAGAAATGACTGTCTATATAACACTAAACAGCAATAGCATGATACTATTAATATTAACATTATGAATCATATAATTGAGCATCTACCATGGAAGCAGACATTAGCAATCACAGAAAAGGTTATTTAATTATAAACTAAATAAATTCTGTCAGAAAATGTAGACTATACAAGGAGAGATGATAATGAGAAATAACAGTCTGGAAGGGGTAAGGGGTGGGACAAGGCTATGGGGAGATACTTTTCTGAAGAGGTAACTTTCCAACTAAAAGCCTGAAGTAGAAGAGTGGGCAGAAGAAACAAATAAGCAAGATTAACTGGGGTTGAGTTGGGGCTGGGCTTTGACTTAGAGTGAACAGCATGTGTAGGGTTGGGGATACTTAGTTCTGTGGAGAAATGAGAAAATGATAGATCATAAACATGAGAAGAGAAGACAGAAAAGAAGATTATGAAAATGGATGAAAAGCAAGCCAGAAACCCCTTGTCTGTAAAAATGGAATGATAGGAACAGGTCTTATGAGTTTGTCACATTGAAAGATTATGATGGTTGAAAGTGGGTAAAGTCTGGAAGTTTTAACAACTTCAGGCAGGACTATGATAGAGAAAGTGGAGGAAAAAACCCCTGAAAGGAATGGAAGAAATAGGACATGATGTCTGCCTTGAGACAGAGAGAAAAAAGGGTTGTCCTTCAATATTCATGACATATACAGGTAGGTGGCTGGTGCTGTCATTTTTGAGAGGGAATTGGGAGACAAGATGCAAAATTTTGAATGTAAATGTGGGCAGGTAGAATTTGAGATGCCCAAGGTTGGCATAAGAAGAAAGCATTCTACCTAGAAGCTGAGGACATAGGTCTTATATACAGGACATAGAAGTTGTGATATTGTGATAGTTTTGTTCTTTTTTTGTTTTGTTTTCCACAGAGGAAAGAGGTCAAAATCAACATGTCTTTGAAAGTTATAGAGAGATGAACACAAACAAAAGCCACCCAAACCACCCAGATACAAAACCAGCTTTAGAAACATTGATGAATATGGAATTCGACAAGGTCTTGTAAACACAAGCCAGGTGAGACACAGCCCACAGCCAAACTTCTTAACTTCTTTGCAACATTTCAGTGCTTTCCCCAAGGTTCCTTCTCAACACAGCTACCACATCCCTTTTATTTCTTTCTGTAACCTTTATCTTCATCCTCTCTGTGGTCTTCCACCTCATCTCCCACAAAAGACTTTTTTATTTCTGTAAGTTCAGCTGTCCTTTATTTCTTTTCATATATAGTGACACTGTGCATCAAGATGAAAATCTCTTTCCGAAACTACCAGCCCCCGATGGTGGGGGTGGGAAAAGAGAGGGAGACTGTAAATACCAGTCTCCTGTAAATCATGTTGGTGGCATATTCATGGTAACGCAAGCTGTAAGAATGGGGTTCAGAAATTGAAAAACTCAAGGAAGGAGGAAAAGAAATGGCAAGAGTTTGTTCTAGTGACGAGAGAAGGAAGTCAGAATACTTGGAAGCCCATGAACCAAGTATCAAGGGTTAGGAGGGATCCAGTGATCAATCTGTCAAATCTATTGAAAGCTCCTTCAGATATTTTAAAAAGAGAATGCTTCAATTTTTCTGCACATTATCTACCTACAATACTTTTCCAATGGTAAATTGGCAGGCCCTCGCCTACCCAGCAGTCTTTGCAGGAAATATTTGTTATTTCCATACCAACACAGTTTTATTTTTTTTTTTACTACTTAATTTTTTTTTTCTTTTACAGAGCAAGGGATGCTTATCAGAATAGATGAGCCTTGCCCTCTGTGTGTGTAAGAATCCCAAGGTAAGGCGGGGTAGTCAGATTTTAAAGTTTGAAACTCTGAAGTAGTCTAGTAACAACACTAAATTGCTCAACAGAGGACAAGGTAAATTAGCTAGGTGTTTAGTGGTAGAAGTGTCAATCTGGTTGAGAAATGCAGCCTTCTAAAGAAGAATAACCATTTTAAATGGCAAGGCAAAGTAATGTTGGTAGAACTCTCTCAAGCACTCTAATGCTCCAGAAGTAGGGAAATGCAGTTAATTATGACTTGGATTGAAATGAGCATCTATCACACTTTGAACTAAGTGACAAATTCAAAGTTTTATTGTGTTTCTGTCCTGGTTCTTCCAATGTTTTTCTCTGTCCTGCCTTCAGTTACCCAGCAAGGAAATACTAATGGGCAGCTACAACGCTGATCTTGTTATGTCTTCACTAAAATGCTAGGTTATCTGTTGCCCTCAACAGACATATCTCAGCTTTGGGAGAATTTTCCACGGGGGAAAACTCAGATGAGCTGAAATGTTTACCTGGGCATACACAGGAGTGAGGAGGGAATCAGCTACAACTTGATCTTGGTATGTCTTCACTAAATGCTAGGTTGTCTGTTGCCTTCTGTTTCCTTCTGTATCTCAGCTTTGAGAGACGTTTCCATGGAGTAAAATTCAGATGAGCTGAAATGTTTACCTGGGCATACACAGGAGTGAGGAAGGATATGCCTAGTTTTTCATTAATTTTTTAAAGCATATACTGATGACTTAGATTCAGCTGGAAATGAAAACTGAAAACAATAAATTCCTTTATCTAAATAGTAATTCCACCTGGACATCTTGCTCCACCTGTGAGCTTAATAGAATGGCTGAACATTTAAATTCCTTCCTGTTGGACATTTAAATAGACAGCCAGTTCCCTAAGGCTTCCCTTCAGTTCACTGTAGGTCTGTTTGGGATTCCTGATCAGAATAAAAATTTGTAGATTATTTGAGTAAGGCCAGTCAGGGTTATTTTTCTTATGCTCTCTTGGGCTTCCTTAAAAATCTGGCCTAAACGTTCCTCAGATGGGGCTAAGGCAGGAAGTGAGCTATTTCTCTGTTTGGAAAAGGCAAAGCAGAAGAGCAGGAGGAACAGAAGTGGGAAACTCTCTCCAGACTGCCCCTTCCACTGACGCTTTTAGCTTTTGCACCGAGAAGCGAGGTGGTGTAAATCAGACTTCTTTCGCCAATAAAATTATGACAGTTTGCTTCTTGCTGCACATCCTGCTTCATCACGATAAAGAAACAGGTAGCTGTGAGTGAAAGTCTTCTGTGTTTCGTCAGGCGTTTGGCAGTTGATCAACCCCACTGTAAAGGGTAGTCAGCCTCACTGAGCTGTGGCTGTTTAAAGAATGTGAAATGTGGCTGGTGGCACCAAGGCAGCGGATGGTAAATCAGATATGATTTCCCCTCTGAGAGCACAAAATCAACCTTGTCCTTATCAGGAAGAAAAATGAAATCTCTAAATATTTCTCAATGTTTTGTCATCTCTGCCTGTTGGGGTGATTTAACATAAAATTTTTCCAAAGTAGAAAGTGCGGGTATTATTTCATTTCATTTCAAAGATAAACTTCATAGTTTTTTCCTATAAATTACTCGAAAAGCCACTGATTTGCAATTGGGGAGGTAGCTTAAGATCAATGGTGTTTTAAAGTAAAATATTGCTAGTAAAAATGTGCTTTGCGTTTTGTCCGGGCCAACAGCTTGGCAGCCCCTGAAAACAACGCTATCCTGGTGTTTACAGAAAAATATCAGAGGGGCTAAGAGAAGTTACTTGTAAGTGCTTTAAGTTCACTCTGCTGCCAAGTAGCTTGTTTACTGGACTTTTGACTATGTACTTCTTGCATGGCCCACATTTATCTGTTTTCATGTTTCAAACTGCTCTTTGCTTTTTATTTCCCCCTCCCTCATTCTCCTCAGTTAATGAAAATAAGACTCTGTAGGCAGCTGTAAAATTTCTATTACCTCTACAATCTAAAATACCACTTCAAAGAAACAAAAACCTTCTTATTCTTTTTATTATCGGAGTATGAATAATGCATGATCGCTACAGAAGACAGGAGGACATTAACAACAATATCAGATGAACCTGTTCCTCAGATAGAGCAGTGCTGAGATTCCTGTAGGTGTCTCCATGGACTTTATACACGATTATATTTTTATTTAACTTCGGATCATTCATTTTCCATGGCAGATTGTTAAAGAATGTGGCCTGGCAAAATTTTGCTCCTTGGTCTCAGGGGGTCAAGGTGAATACTCAAATGAGTTTATGTTAAAGTTCCATTCAGTGTTTAATTACAGAAAGCAAATCTATTTTTTCCTCATTTCCACTGAAGAATGAAGAGGGCAGGCTGCCAAACACAGTGAAAGGTGCCCAGCCCATAAATCCAAAATGTTTGTTGATATTAATTACTGAAAAATGTCATATCTATTTTTAATATTTCACCATTTCCAGTATCATGGGAAGCAATAATCATCCTGTTTTTGACCAGCTGTCTGGCTTAACTAAATGGTAACCAACAAAAGGTTTCTACTACAGTTCCTGTTAAATATGTGACTTGGTTGGAACAAACAGTCCTTCAATAGCTCACAGTCGAAGACAATACCCCTGATAAGATAAGGAATTCAATACATTGAGAACAGAATAGTAAAGTCTGAGGAAAAGCAAAACTGATAAATGTTTTATTTCTTCCCTATATTTCTCTATGTCACATCCAATCTGTTTAAAGCAGATTATTGATGCCCAGATGGAAAGTTGGAGTTCATGTTGACTAGGATTTTTGAGAATATTATACAAAATGTCTTTTCCCCTATAATTATAAGCTAGGATGTTGGGTGCTATCATTATGCCTGCATTACAGACTCAGGAACAATAGATATACTATTCAATAGCATCTATGGCATGCCAGACATTATGCTCACTTCTGGAATACACCGAGGCTCATATGCAAGCTCTGGCCTACAGTTTCCATGCTAGTAATGGAGACAGAAAATAATAATGAAGTTAACAAATGATATTCAGTGAAAAAACCAAGGAGAGAGATAGGGAGCATTTTTATACTTAATTTGTTTTCAATTTTATGTATCCTACCTAACAAACTTATGCTACTTTAAAGATTTTTGGTTTAAAATACTGCCTGAGATGGATCCACAGGAATGGATAATTTCTGAGGTTCACTGTGTTCTCTTTTAAGTGAGCAATAAAGAGTAAAAAAAAAATGTCACTGATAATAGTCTGGAATGTTGTCATATCTAAGATAGTTAAACTTTAGTTTTCAAACCAACACAAGCACTATTATTTGGCCCCTATTGAAAGAAAAGAGCTGGACAGCCTTGGACTATTGTTTACTTCTCCACAACCTTATGCAGGAGTCAAAACATCCCGGATCAGTGGATGTTTGATATGTATTTATTTTGTCAAAACGTCAACATGAATTATTTTTCATCTTGTGAGTGTATAGCCTCACCTTTGAACTCTGTCCTCGTTTCTCCCCAATTCCTCAAATTTCTACTATATTTGCAAGAAGACTTGTAAGAAGTTTCCTTCTAGAGAATAGGTGTCTTGTGGTTTGTGGATACTGAAGCACAGAACCATTTATTCTTTATATTTTATAGAATAGTATAATTTTAAGAGGAAAAGAATTATAGAGATATTATTGTAGAGTCAGCATGGTGTCTCAATAGGTAAAGGTCCTTTTCATCAGCCTGACGACCTGAAGGTAGTCCCAAGCCAAAGCTCATATAGTGGAAGGAGAGAATTGACCCCTGTGGTGTGCACACACACACCAACACACATACACACCACACATACACTACACACACACACACACCACACATATATACCACATACACACACCCCTACATACACACACACACACCACACATGGTGGGGCATATGGTACTCCCACCTTACACACAAAATAAGAGTAAAAAATAAATAATTGAGAATAAATATCAGGGTGAGGAAGGAATAACATTAAACCAGAAGATGGCCCTGTCTGGAGTAGTTTAAGCAGATCAGTCAGCATGAACAGGAGAGGCAAAGTCAGTGAGATGCTACATGATTGATAGAGAGATAGTAGATAGTTAGGTGATGGATGATAGATGGACAATAAATGGATGATAAGTATTAAGGTAGGTATGTAGTTTAGGTGAATGGATCAATGAAAGGTGGATACATGGTCGATGGGGAGGATGAAAAGGAAAGAGGGTGTTAAAGAATAAATGGAGACAGATGTATTACAAAGACTTGACGTTCACTCTGTGAGGGCCAGTTAAGCAAGTTCATGGGTAGTGGAAGGAGCCGTATATGCTTACGGCTGGAAGCTATCCTCAAGGGGAACTCTTTTTCTCTGCCTGAAACTCAGCCTTGCTCTCAATTTCTTCCTGTGCTCAGACTAGGCCCACCCAATATGACTAACTTGTTCAACTGGTGAGGGACTTCCATTAATCTACAGAATGCCTTCAAAACAATGCTTGAATTGCTGTTTGACTCAGTAACTCTGGGCTTGGAACCAACTCAGCCTAAATCGATATACCAAAGACAAAGCAGAAACAGAAAGATTACTTGATGAATTTTAGTTTTAAGAATCTTTGTTAGAATGTGTATAGCAAACCCTTGAAATACATCGTTCTCCTCTTAAAGATTTAGCTTAAAACATACCCTTTGTGTTTGCTTTTGTGTTTTCAGCTTCTTACATTTACAAACTAAGCAATTCACTCTCAAATGTCATAATAAATCAATCCATCCAAGGTCTTGTCTTTCAAACTGACTTTACATTAAAAACCAAGCAAAAGGAAAAAAAGATTGCCTGCTAGTCATACGCAACATTTGTGCCTGCAGAGAGACCTGATTTCATTTCTCTTGTGTACACATGCTATTAAGAACCTTACTGTAGGCCAGGGAAAGAGAATGGCTCAGACAAATCAAAAATGCAAAATAAAAGGAAATAAAAAATAAAATTCCAATTTGCCATGGCTGGCAGGCTAGGCCTATAAGCCTGACTAGGAGAAAAGAGAGGTTAAGAAAAACAGACAAGTAAGGTAGAGCTGGGATCTAGTAGGCCATGGGCTTGCATGGAAACACAAACAGTCCAGACACTCAGCTCATTTATAATATACAATGGAGGAATCAGCAGCTTCGCTAATCTTGACAGGGGATTTCTGTAGTGCGGCAGTCTCTCGAAAGTATTCATCCTGGAAGAGTTGGGACTTTATGCATGTACTGATTTTAGGTGGTAGTTTACTATTCATCAACATCTATGTTCATAGGGGAAGCTCTCGCCATTCCCCTGAGCCAGTCCTAGGGAAGGCCTTGCCATTCATATGCATTGACATCTTTTACAGGACATGATTGTACTAATGGAAACAATACACATCCAGTCAAGACTTTGTCTGCTTGTCACACCAGTTTGTCTATTTTTCCAGGAATGTGTGTGTGTGTCTGTGTGTGTGTGTGTGTGTGTGTGTGTGTGTGTGTGTGTGTGCTAAGTACTGTATTCTGCCCTAGAAGATTAAACAAAACTAGTTCATGGAGATCTTTTAGGTATCAAAGGGGCCTTGCCTGGTCATTTGACCCAGTTTGAGCAAAAGCTTGTAAACAGCAGCTTGGAAGAAGAAATCTCTTTCACTTCATCAGTGTTCCTGCTTGGGAAGCCTAAGGTTATTCTGTAGGTGGGAAACTGTGCAGCCCACATGTGATGGGAGAGAGGCACTGTAAACATGGCGTGGATTGTGGAGGGTCCCAGTCATTCCATTGAGCTGCTGAGCTAACACTCCATGATTATTGTATTGACTTCAAGAGTAGGAACCATATCATAGTGGTGGAAACTGAAGAAGTACTCAGACAAAACCAAACACAAAGGAAAATAAAAACCCCCAAGGTCAACAGTGATAAGGAAGATATCAAGGGGACACAGGATCCCAATAAAAGATCTGTGAATGACCAATATTTGAACATTGAAGGTGCAAAATAAACCATGCTTCCAACAGACCATGCAGCTACTGCTCCCTGGTTATCTGCAAGGTAAAAGGAAGAGTTAAGAAAGCTAAAAAGAATGTAAATGTCCAATAGGGAGTTTGATCACTTACTGTTCTTAAAGACAGACGTGATTTGGGCTATACTGTAAAGATTGATTTGATCAATTAAATAGTTTTGATGGAAAATAAATAAGAAAAACAGTAAATATTCACAGATAAAAATTATGAATTATTTGTTTACTAATGATGAGTCACTAGTAAAATTAGATTTTATGTATATCATATTATGGTATTATAAAAAGCCAGTGATTCATATCAGATGATGCTGGCCTCTGTGTAACTGGGAGTTTTTCTGTCTCACCCAGCCACCATGTCCCACAGTCTCTTGGTCTTAAAATAACACACAGAGACTTCTTGCAAGCTAGCTCTTACATCTGAAATTAATCCATTTCTATTAATCTATGTATTGCCACATGTCTATGGCTTGCCTGTCTTCCCCCCACCCCCCGCCCCCGCCTGGCTTCTGGATTTGCGCCTGGCTGTAAGCTGTCTTACCACAGGCTTCTTTAGTAACACATGGTAGCAACTCATATTCATAGCATATAGAAAGGTTTGCCACATCACCTCTGCTGCTGGGCCAACAGCTGCCATGTCTCTGAGTGAGAGCCACCAGCTTCTGCTCACATATCCCTCTTTATCTCTAAGTATCAAGCATAAATAGCTCATTCTTGAGTTTTAAATTTTAGGTAATGTCTTTAGACCCTAATCTGAAAAATGAGCATTTCATTGCCTCATATTAACTCATCATCCTCTCCATTTGTCCCACAATTTTCTCCTTCATTATTGTAGCCATGTTAGCCATTTTTGATTTGTTATACAAGTTAGTAGTGTGTAAGCACGCTAAGCCACCTGGGTGGCAAGGTCAGTCTACCACAATTTTTTCTGTGTGCTACTTGCTTATGCTGGCTGTGATAATTGCCTCTTTTGATTACTTGTTCTTGCAGCCTTTTTAGTATGATTAGGCACTTTATTGTCCTCTAACTCAGAACAGACACTCTATAAACCTGTGCTCAGAATAACACTGTTACGTGTAAGTTGTATTTTCTTTGAAATGTCAACTTCTTTTTGTGTGAAGTGACTCTCCTGGTTTCTTTTTTTTTTTTTTATTCTATGCTTGTTTTTTATTATCTGGCTTTCTTGAAGTATGTACTATCAGTAGCCTACTATTTCATCAGAAACATAGTATTTAAAAATATTAAAATCTATATACTATTGCTTAAATTGATACATGATAGACAAAATGTAGTGGAGGTTAATTTCCTATAGAATTTAGAATACTGGTTAGGTATTGACTAGTTCTCAATAATGCAACTGTTTGAATTGTGATTATTATAATTACAAATTATGTATTTGTTATTAGCACATTTGTTATATCTGGGAGACATTAGGATTTTTAAAAGTACATTATAGTCTTAAAGTACACTGTTGTAGAATGTTTTCTGGTGCCCGTTTGGGCCTGGAGGTATTGGGACCTGGTGCGTCGGCTTTTATCCCCCAAAGAAATGAATCAGACACTTATATACTTTATACTGTTTGGCCCATATCTTAAGTACATTACTAGCTAGCTCTTTCATCTTAATTCAACACATTTTCATTAATCTGCCCACCACATGGCTCAGCCTGTGGCTCACCAGTACCTCTACATGTCTGTTCCTCTTGGGGGTCGGATGGAGAGTGACTAACTCCACCCTTCTCCTACCTGCCTGCCCTCTGATTCTCCACCTACTTCTATGGTGCTGTGCATAGGCCAAATCAGTTCTTTATTTACAGCATACAGAGAGCATTTCCAGCACAGTACACTATTGTGTATATTGATGTTCTTTACAATTTTTCATGTATTTGGTTTTTTGTTTTATTTTTTGACCATTGTTTTGCCCAATTTTAATTTCTAATCTTTCTGTTCAATACAATATTTCATACCCTTGATCTGATTATGTTGTTTGTTTATTTTAAGAAGATTTTTAAAGGTAAAATTATTACCTCATTTCATGAATATATGTTTTAATCTTTCTGTGGATATTAAATGCAGCTTCGGGCATGCTCTCACACAGAGTTCATTTTCCCAGTGGTTTTACTTATTCTTCCATGTCCTCAAATGTCTAATGATCCTTGACTTTCATTCAATCCAATTTAGAATTCCATACACTCTGGTGAGATACTCTGGAAGGTGAACAGATGGAGTTCCCACAGCTTTCCTGGGACCCCCAAGTGTCAAATGTATAGATCTTTGATTTTTGACTGGCTCAGGAGAAAATCTCCCAAACCTGCGACATTCTGATAGAAAGGCTGTTACACATTTGACTCTTGAATGTCCTGAAAGCCCCATCCTTGGTCCCCATTCTGTAGTAATGTTGGAAATTTATAGAACTTTTGAGAGGTGAGGCCATTGGGGAAGTCGGGCTGCTGACCGGGAATGTGATTTTTGAAGGGGATATTGAGAGTCTAGGGCCCTGTTTTCCTTCTTTCTGTCACGATTAGATGAACGGTGATTCTACAGGCTCAAATCAACACTGACAAGAGGCCAAAGAATGGAACTTTTGAAATTACCCAGGAGTAGTGGTACATATCTGTAATCCTAGCACTTGGAAAGGGTAGATAAGAGGCAATACAAGATCTCATCTTAAAACCACACCCCAAACCAAACTGGAAACCAAGAACTAGGAGCTGGAAAGACGGCTTAGAAAGGGAAGGGTGCTGAGTTTGGATCTCCAGAGCCCGAGGCACTGCAGAAGATGCATCGATAATCCCAGCTGGCAGGGGAGCATCGTGAGATTGGCAGGAGCAGAGAGGATCCCCAAAGTTAACTGGCCAGGCTAGCTGGACCAATAGGCTCTGGGTTTAGTGAGAGATTCTCTCTTAGCATTGGAACAACAAATAAGCAAAAGAACTGGTGGGGAGCACTGGACATCAAGCTCTGATTTTTACATGAATGTACACATCTACAAAGCTCACCAATTCAAACACAAGCCTGTTGCACCTGTGAGCCTATCAGGAGAACTAGGCTCTCCTGTTTTCAGAATGGTGGCATGTGTGACTCATGGTGTGCAAGACCTCACAGAGACTAGAACTCACTTTCCCCAGAGAGCAGACCCCCTTCTTGTTGAGATGGAGAATAGCAAAGAAGGGTTTGGGGGCTAGAAAACCTCATTATATAGTCCAGTGATGTCTTATACAAACTCCTCAGGACTAGACATGTTTGAGAATGCAAATTAATTTTAGAAAATAATAAGATACATAATTGATATATTACCTAATGGGACCTGCAGTAGTCTTCATAACCAAACATATGGATTTTTTTCTGCTATGGAACATGTACATTCTAACTAAAAGAGGATTAAGAAAGATTCTAATTAGCCTTACATACTTATTTGATAGCAAATAAGTTTCGATGAAATAAAATTTTCTGAAACAATTTTACTTGTTGGAAGTTTTGCATTTGAAGGTGTTAGTAAAAGGACAGTTAATTTTTTCTATCCTAATTGGGCCTTTGAAAAATAATGATACTGCTATTTCCTAGTTTTTCTTGAGTGTTTTTGACATGAGTCAATACATAGACTTGAATATTAACTTACGTGTGTGCACGCGCGCGCACACGCGCGCGCACCCATGCACATGCACACACATGCACATGTTCATGAAAGCCAGAGGCTTTTGATTCTCTGGAACTTGAATTACATCATGTTGGTAATTGAACATGTGTCACCTGAAGAGCATCAAGCACTGTAACCTGCCCAGTCACTTCTCTAGCCCCATCCATCTTCCTTTCCCTGGCTTCTCCCTTTGTAAGCTCCAGGCGATGGTTTCCTGTGTTAAGTCAGTTGTCCCAGACATCAGCTTGCCATTTCTCAGAATTTGGTTCATGTACTTCTTTCTTTTGTACCTTCTTTTAAAATGTATGGATTTTTTAAAAACCTGTTTTATTCCTTAGCTGTCTTCTTAGAGGAGTTTTAGGGATGTGCAGAGATAATTGAACGTGTCCATTTTGTCTTCTTTAACTTGACTTCATATGTCAAAGTTGAGTAGAGCCCTAGAGAAGGACGGTGACCTGAGTTCTGGGATCCTGCCTCAGTTAACTAAGGAGAATGAGCTCCAGGAACAAAAGGTAATCCTCCTCTAGGGTTTACTCCGAAGCCCTTCACAAGTGCCATCTCTATTTCAGGCCCACGCATAGGCTTGCTGCTACTGAAGGCGAGGGTGGGCTCAGTGTTGTTCCAGCTACCTTTGTCCCCTCCACTCTCAGACACATCCACATCCTAATGTAAGTATTTCTGGCACTCCACGTGGAGAAGCCAACATGTCTCCTGGCAGGACTCACCTCGTACGGAGGCACAGCCTGGGCGTGGCTTCGTAAACCCATGCACACCCCTTCTCTTAAAAAGAGACTCCATATTACAGTCTCTCTCTCCTCATTCCTGCTTCTCTGTTCCTGTACCTGCCTGGGAACTCTCTTAAATAAACCCTCATGTGGCCTTGGTAGTGTGAGTGTGTGTGTGTGTGTGTGTGTGTGTGTGTGTGTGCGCGCGCGTGTGTGTCTTCTCACGTGCAAAACCAACACCTAACCTTCAGTATTGTGACTATTGCCTTATAGAGTAAAGGGATGTGCAATGCCTTCTGTGACAAATGTGATCAGTGAAGGATCTAGAGAGAAACCTATTCTGGGTTATTATTGTCCCATAGGTGTTCTAAGTGAGAAGATTAGAAGTTATTGATGGATGGGAAAGTGTGGCTAAGAAATTAGAGGTGAAGCTAGAAGACACATGCTCCCCTGGGACTCACAGAGGGAAGACAGTCCTACCTATACCTTGATGAGGTAGGAAGCCACCTACTTTGTGGTAATTTGTTATGGCTGCCTTAGGAAACCAATTGCACATGCGCTGTTTTTGTCGCAGGAGAAAAACTTTCTTTGAGACACACCAGCAAATCATTTTAATTATAATTTTGGAGAAGTTGACTCTCTTCTCTATAGGCCTTGGTTTTAAAACTTGGAAATTAGATGTGGTGATCAATTATTTAAATATTTCTAAAATTTAATCAATTTTTACATAATCTTAACAAGGTAATGAGGAATTTGACCTC
The DNA here is from genome assembly GCA_004025045.1 of Sigmodon hispidus. Lineage (NCBI taxonomy): Eukaryota > Metazoa > Chordata > Mammalia > Rodentia > Cricetidae > Sigmodon > Sigmodon hispidus. Next base: position 49,863 of record PVIH01006253.1, on the reverse strand, counting down.
TTTATATCATTCATGTTGTCAATATACAAATATATTCCAACTGGGCCTAATAATATTATTGGTTTCCTGAGGTATGTTGGCTTGTTTTCTTACTCTTTCTTTTGAAATAGCTATATATGGTATTACTATATTATATGCTCATATATAAAATTTATAATATATTTTTAAGAGCAAACTTGCTTGGTTTACTTGAAATAACTAATATAGTCACATTTTTAATATGAAATTTTGGATAAACCATTCTATTTTGCAGATATTTATATTAATCATAAAAGAGGCTATGTGAAAATCAAATTAACAGGTTTTTAATCTCTATTTTTGTTGCCTAGATAGCTGTCTATCTTTTCTATAGGGCTTTGCTTAATTTAAAATTTAATGGTTGGCTGATTCAATCATAGGAGTTCTTAAGTGTTCATTCAAAACACATTTAACTTCATTGCCTAGTACAGAGACCTTTCTTCTTGCAAATAATTGACACCAAACAGCCTTGGGTTTCTTTCCCATTTATGTGCTCAAGGATTTTTCTGTCCTTCATTTTGAAGTCATTTCTGAATGAAAATGTTTCCACAAGACTACAGATCCTACTTGCTGTTTTTCCCAGCCGTTTCTTTCTCCTGTCTTCTCAGATGCCAAGGTCAGCAGCACAGATGAGGCTTGGAGAGTATTTGCTTCTTCTGTGGGTTCTTTCGAATGTGCCACTTTTTAAAGATATTTTTGTGAGGTAGAAGCATTAGCATTGTCTCCCCTTATAGATTAAACAATGGAGGAACTAAAAAGCTAATAATTTTCACAGAAGCCACATGAACATTGAATGTTGTACCCTGAGTCCAAGGCCAGCAGTTTCTCCAGAGCCTTGAACGACAGGACCTGGCACTGTCATAGAAACCACAGAGACCTCAAGGACATTGATTGATGCACTTGCAAGATTCTCCATTAGATGTGAAAATCTTCATGGGGTTTTTCTTTATAAGAGTTCATTGACTGGCAGCTGTTTTGGACATTGACTAGGTAGCTATGTTGTGTAGATACATGTGAGAGCATGCAGAAGGCATGATGATCCCATGAGCTCTGTCATGTCATTGTCTGACGTGTAAATCTGCACAAACCAAGCACCAGTATCAATGAGAATAACCACATTTCAATGACATGCTTGCTCTAGGTTCTACAGTTCTTCCTTGCCTTTGACTGTAGCCATCTTGACTGAACAAGACACAAGGGAAGGACCACATCAAGAAGTTTGTCATTTTGTTTTAATCTTTCCAATGTGAAGTCGTCATGGTTAACTGTCAGGCCTTTACTGCCTGAGCCATATCTTCAGCCCCTTCTTTCTACTTCTGACTGAAAGCATAAGAAGTACCTTTGTCATGATGGAGTATTGCCACAAAACCTCAAAGAGAGAGATAGCAGCCCAATGGCCAGGAAAGATATACACAGAACACCTTTTCTAGTGACAGTACAAAGTCTGTGAGTGAGGGCTTAAACTTAAGATCAAGCCTGTATCACTTTAGACCCCTGAGCCGTTGCAGTATGCTGTCTGCATGAGCCTGGAGAACACAGTCTGTCTTCTCACTAACATCATCTCACAGATGTCCTCACTCCTGTATAGCTAAGCTAGTTAGAAGGGGCAGAGATCATAAGCTGCCTCTGTGTCCCAAGAGAAGAAAAGTGATGCAGAAGTTAGGGAACCAATGGGTGCAAACCTAGCTCTTACCTCTTACTGGTTCTTTTGCTTTCCTGAGTCTGAAGGAAAATGTCAAGAATTCTGGGAGTCACTTGACACACTTTATATTTTTGCCCTGCTTCTAGATCTGCCCTCTGGAATAGAAACAATCTGTGAACACAAAAACAAAACCAACCAACCAAACAACAACAAAACAATTAAGCATCTGGGGATTTCTGTGTTGCACAGCATAGTAGAGGTACTTTCTCTAGGTTGGTCAGAATTTATTTTCTTCTTAGTTCAGCCTTTATTTCCAGTGAGTTCCTTAATCTCCATTTAGCAGTTAGTCTGTTAATGTTTATTGAATATCTGCAATGAACTCTTGAATGAGATTAATAATGCTTTCCTTTATTTCATGTTGTTTGCAACCTGCAGGAAAATGTCTCAGGCTATTGGGGACTTTTCTGTTCCTAAATACCCCAAAATCCCAACAAGTGTCTTTATGCTCACTCTCATTCTATTGAGTCACTGCTAAGTACAGAAGGATGAACACATGCTATAATCAGTCTTGTGACACTATGTCCATGTGTGGTTATTAAATATTTATTTTATAATTCTTTATTCAACTTCATAAAATTTACTTATTTATTTATTTCAACAAATACTCCTGCAAGGAAGGCTGGTGAAGGGGCTCTCGCAAGCTGAGCATGGCAAGCAGAGACCCAAACTTGGCAAATGTTGCAGACAGGTTTTTCCCTTTTATTCCATTTCCCCTCTTTTGCTAAAAAAATATTACATTCCTAAAGCTAGTCTCCAAGGTCTATTCCCTTATTTGGCCACTGGCTCATTCCTGAGACAAAACACCAAGGTCCAACAATCAAAATCTGGCCAATATGTCCAATCAGAACTTCACAACTCACCCTAGCACAGACTCCCCCTTTTCTCCTGAAAAAAAAAAAAACCACTTCTGAGGAAACATCTCCTGCTTTTCTTGCTTGCATATGACTACTGCTGCTGCTGCCTTTTCAGCCTCTCCACACCCCACTTGCCCCTTCAGGGAAAGAATTCTCCTTTGTGCTGAGAATTTGGTGTCTGGGTATGTCCTGTACCAATTCTTGGTGTCCAACCTCCCTTTCAGTACACACTAGATATCTGTGGGACAGTCTTTGAAAAGACAAAATAATACATTTTTCTTTGACATTCACTGTCTTCCAGGTACTAAGTATTGCTTGAATCTTCTTTATTGAAATGTGCATTAGCCATCTACTCACCTCAGTTCAGGGCAACAACCACAGACCAAAGAAATGATTCCACTCCAGTCTGACTTAGTGAGCTGATGAGTCTGAGTCTAGGTCACTCATTACTGCATGGATGGGGGGGGGGTTAATGACAGGAACATAGTCAATGTACCAGTGGCTACAACACTGAGTAAAAGTCTTTCTCTATTCTAGCAGCCTATTAATTATCTATACATCCCCAGGGGGTGAGTGGTTAGGGCAGTGTGAGACCCTGACCCTCTCCATGACAGACACATTAGTGGACCGAGCCTCAGTATTACGCAGGTCTCATGGGGGTCAGTCACAGGTACTGAGAGTTCAAGAGGCAATTGCAATATCATGCCTGAAGGTCACTCTTCTGTGATGTTATGCTAATTTAGTCAGGCAGAAATGAATATACATTGCCTTCAAAGTTTATCTCTATCAGAAAAACTCACAAATTGGGTCTGTATGAGTTAATTCTAATAGATTCATGATAGTGCTATTAACGATTATGCCATATGCTGTTAGAAAGACCATGTAACAATATGGAGTAAAAGTATATAGTGGAAGATGAGGAGGAGCTGTTGGCACGTTGCCCTCTGCCGTACCCCTCCCCACTGATCCCAGCTGATGTGAGGTTGACTTCCCACTTTTTATGTCTTCTTGACCGTCCTCTACAAACCATGTTCTTGGAAAAGCTGTCTTTTCGGATAAGTCCTGATTTTGAGTTAGTTTTTGAAATGAGCTGCATTCTCTGCTTGGGATTCCAAGAACAGTCCAAGGTCCATTTATATAAATCAGAGAATCTTCCTTGTCCAAGGGATACAGATAATATGGTATTTTGAAAGGGAACCACAGGAAGATCCCCTGTGGTTCATTAGTGGTTATTGGAGATCCCATGGCCTTTTCTGCAGCCAGTTTCTCACAGATGAAAGAAGGATTTGGGTCATAACTATTGAATGACATTGTGCTGACGTTATGTCTGTGTATGGCCTACAGCTTACTCTTTGTAAATGTAACTCTAAGAGAGAAGGCAAAAATCAAACCCTTTTCATAATACTTGGTAGAAATTCATACAGAAAAGCTTAGAGATAGGACAATTACTCTCAAATTAATGAGATAGAAATTTTTCATAGAGCAAAGGCAGTGAATGTTTCTGAGAATCTCCTATTACACTGGAGCTTGGATGATAAGTGAATCATCTATGCACATGCAGGCATAAATTTCTCATGAACACACCATGAGTTACTTAGTTTCAGTATTTAGTAGGGGGAAATTAATAGGAACATGTAGTTGATGTGTTTCAGGATGTTTACTTACTGCAAAACTCATTTACAGTCAACATTCCCAGGAAAGATACATCGTGTCCCTAAGCTCAGGTGGGATTTTCTTATGGCTTTTAAAAGTTGTTTTGAAATCACATATTTGAGGTGAAATATACTTACACTGTCTATTTTAGAACCTGCTTCTCTCACTTCAAGAAGCTTTTGTAAGCACTTGTGAGGGAGAAATACAACTACAACCCAGAACCCTATCCTTGCATTCTGAGAGAAAATACCCTGAGCTCTGCTACTTACAAATTACTTGTATGACTCTGTGTATCAGGATCTTCTCAATTACGCAGCTGTGGCAGAGTACACTTTCACCCTCCAGAGAGGCCCAAATACAAGGTTATACTGGTAGCAGGCTTGCTACCATGATGTAAATACCCATCACTTTGAGACTTACAGTGTTGGCCTAACTCACAGAAATACAAACTATCTTTAAATATTTTGAATAGTTATTATTTTGCCTGTAATTTGAAACTATGGCATCTCTACATTAATCAGATTACAGCACCCACAGTCATTTTCGTATTGGCTTTGTTTCTCTGTGACTTGATGTCCGTCATAGGCTAGAGAGTCCTGGATTCTCAGGAAGGGCAGCTCAGCTGATTTCGTGCCTGGAAATAAGCTTCAGTCCCACACACATGACTCAAAGTGCACCTGCTATTGACCCACTTGAAGTTCTTTTGTCCTTTTGGTAGTGGTATAATAACTAGGATTAACCTAGAGATCAGATTCTTTGCTCACTCGCCAGGTTGGATGCTTGCCATTTTAGGGAGGAATGTAATATTCCTAGCATCTCTATTCCTGCAAAGAATAATAGGATCCTTATCTTTTGGAATGCCATTGTCTCTTCTGTTAACCTTTAAAACCATCTGTCGAAAGCCTAGTGAACATAAAATACTCTTCCAGTTGTTATCCATCTCTCAAGGGAAGATCCGCTCTATAAACCCTGTGTCAGACTCTGTGACACAGAGTTAAAATGGTCTCTTTTTAAAATCTATTTTCAAGTGTAATTTTGGGCCTTACGTAAACACATAGATCTTTAATTGCCCTCAAGGTACAATGTGAACGATGTCTTAAGTTCTTAGCTCTACCTCTTCCCTCATTTGAGAGCTATATAGACACTGTAGATAGCTGCATTCATTTTTAAGGCCATGAGCCAAAAATTCTTCACATCTCTGTTTCATGACTGTTGGGTCAAGCTAGGTCTGAAGATATTATCTCCATCATTTCAAGGTCTGAATATTATATGTAGGTTACAGCAGAAGCCATAAGGGTAAATAATATTTCTTCATCATGAGAACTTAAAACTCACTCACAGCATTTCCTAGTGTGGAGAATTAAATTGAAAGTTATTTACTTACTATAAATAAGGAAAGAATAAGAGCTAACATTTGCATGGCATTTTCCAAACATTAATTAAGTCAACAGCAAAATAAATATATCTTGTCACAGGAAGCTGCCTAAATTTTATAACTAAATTATTTATTAGTTGACTGATGAGTAGGTAAGCAAGGAAGAAAGACTTCATCACAGTCTGTTCTTTGCCTTCAAGTTTATATGGGAATGGTTTGATGTTCCCAGGAAATACACCTAAAAGTTTAGAGTACTGAGTGATAGGTGCTAGGTATGATCTAGCCACTTTGTGCCTACTAATTAAACTTTAGATTTTAAGTAAACCACAAACACTGAGCTAAGAAAGCTATAAATCATACAAAAGGTAAAACTGATAACAATGTAAATGAATCCAAGAGACCATGGTTCCATTACCAAAGCACAAGTGGTAAATGTATTCCTTTTCACCATGAAGCTGCTGAATTGTAATTTCACAAAGGTCAAGGCTTCAGATAACATCCTACAGTTCTGGACATGGGTCTGGGGAGGATAGATGTACATGCAGAGCTGCCTTTCTTTTCTCTCTTTTACTTTTACCGATTGATTCTTTGTGGATTTCATATCATGCATCCCAATGCCATTCATATTTTTGTGCCCTCGCATTTTCCCTTTGCCCTTGCTACCTCCCCAGCCAAAACAAAACAAAACAAAACAAAAAGACCAAACATAAGAAACAAAACAAACAAACATACAACAAGAAGAATCTCATAGTGGAAGCCGTAGCATGGACCATTGAGTCAATCTACCCTTTCAATCCATTTGCCTTTACTTGCAAGTGTTCATTGTCATGAGTCATTAGAGTCATTGGTTTGGCTCAGGCCTCTGGCTTCTGTGACAGCACCAATCATGGGCTCTTACTGGGGCTCCTCTTGGATGTCCTTTTGTTGTCTAGTCTTGTGGAGATCTTGCTGTTTTGGATCAGTAGGTTCATCCACTTTACATGCTCCAGCAGTTCATAGATTCTATGGATGTTGGATCTGGCTCTAGATAGTAGCTGGGTTGGTCAGCCTGCCAGCTTTCCATCATTGTAACTGCCCAGGCGAACTCTCCAACACTGCCTTGGCTAGCTCACCCAATGCCAGGCCAGGTCCCCTGCTCTCAGGTTCTCATATCCAGCTCACACACTCATACCACTAGGGAAGTTCTACTGTTTTGCCCAGGCAAGGTACAGGGCTTTCTCTCTCCTGATGGCTGTAGGAGATATATAAGATGTGTGGAGGGGGCTGATAGGGTCATCTCTCTTGCTTTTATGTCCTTTGGGCTGTTTCACATGAGTCCTTGACAACAGGCTCAGCTCTAGTGTGTTACCCAGGTGAGGTACATGCCTGTGGTGAGGGGTGGGGCCATCTCTCTTGAGTGGGAGAGGATGAGACTGGGGTAGGATAGAGCTCTTCCATATGGGATCTTCAGCCCAGCTCTTCTGCTGCCAAATCTAGTGAGAGGCACGGCTAGCTATCCCAGGGCCAGTGAAGGGTGGACCCGGCTCAGCATAGCATGATTTCAATGACACCCTGTGATAACAAGGGCCATGGACAACATCACAAATTCCAGCTTCAGCAGGACCATGGATCCAGACATGGCTTTTAGCAGCAGCTCAAGCCTGAATGTCACTATGGCCCCATCTGTAACACCGGCCACTCAGATTACTATGGCCCTAGCAGTAGCATGACCCTCAGACCCCAATAGGGTCTCTGGTGGCTGACAGAAGCCATGGGTGTCACCCTAGACTCCTGTTGCTGCAAAGCCATGGACCCACCCAGACATGGCCCAAAGCAGTGGCCTGTGGCCCCATGTCTCCATGACCCCAGGTGGCAACACAGGCCGCCCAGATCAGCAAGCATGGCCCCGGCAGAGGCTGCCTTTCCTTCTGGAAGTTATGGGGAAAAGAATTTTCATGGTCCCCTCTGGTTTCCAATGCTGCCTAACTGTCTCCTATTCTTGGCTCTCTTACACTTTCATAGCAGCAGTGGCCATCAAGTCTCTCATAACCCTGGCTCTTCTGAATCTATCTTTTACATTTGAAGAGCCCTTGTGATCCTATGAAGCTTATCTGCATAATCCAAGGCACTTTCCCTATTTCAAGGTCATCCAATTAGCAACCCAGTTCTGTATGACACCTTAATGCCGTGTCTGGTGCAGCCAAACATTTAGTTTCTGGGATTAGAATGCAGCCACCTTTGAGGGACTTTTATCCTGCCTACTATGGGTAGCAGAATAAAGAGCCAGTATTGGCTCTTACTTGACAGGTGTAAGCATCCAATTTGTCACCAGCTTTGTTAATGTATTACATATCTCCTGAGCATCCCTTTCTGGCATCTTTTGCTACGTCTTAGCTCAGGTTCCTATCATCGTTCATTGTGACAACTGCATTACATCCCAGCAGTTGCTCATGTTTAAAGTCCTGGCAGTTAGTCCTTCTCTATTTCCCATTGAAATAGCAGGGGACAGTCCTAAAACACAGGTCTGCTTGTGGCTTTCTTCTTAGAGTCACTCGATGGCTGCCTGTCCTTAACAGCAGAAATTGCCATTTTAGTAAGGACAATCAGTATCTGCTTTTTTTTTTTTTTCTGTTGAATCATACAAATTTTCACTTACTTTTCCAAGTTGATAAGATTCTGCTGCTCTAGATTCTGCTACTCCAGGGACATCATTCCGACCTCACCTTCAGCATTTAAGTCATTATGTTTGTATCTAATACATACAGTCCTAGGATTTGGAGGAACTGTTTGTACTCCATAACGTTTTAACACTGTGCTGTGAAAAATAGGAGATTCAGGCAGTCCACTGACTTCCCCTACTCATTTGTTTGTTTGTGAGTATGTGTGATATTCTTGTAGATGTGGAGACCAGAGGTCAGCCACAGGTATCATTCTTTGGGAACCATCCAGCTTGCTTTGTGAGACCAGGTCTCTCATAGGACCCTAGCCAGTAAGCCCCCAGAAATCCTCCTTCCTGCACTCTTCTGGGTTTACAGGTCTACTCCACCATGCTCAGCTTTTATAGTGGGTGCTGGAAATGGAACTCAAATCCTCAGCCATGTGTAACAAACATTTTACCAACTGAACTATCTCTCAGCCCTCATTGACCTTTATAACTATTCTTAAATAAATGCTATAGGATAATTAAATAAAGCCAGAAAGAATTACCTAAACCAGGAACCTGTGCATGCCATCCTGAACTATTCTTCCCTCATCCATACATAGAATATGCGCATCAAAAGATATTGACCAGGATCTTAGATATTGGTTGGATTTATCCAGTTCTGTTACAGATGAAATTCTAACTTCTTTCGAATTACAGTTACCTGCATTTCATAGCTAAGGCCCACTGAAGGGGTACTAGCAGACAGGACATGTATGTGGCCAATATTTCAATTTTAAACCATCTCTTAATGATTCAAGTTGGGGTCTGTGGTTTCTACATGTTTTAATGGTAGTGAGGAAGAGATATGAGGCTATCTTTTTGGGCTCGTGTAAGCAACCTTCTCTTGTCTGTTTTCATAAATTGATTGAAATCAAATGCTTCCCTTTGTTGAATAATGAAGCTATGAATGTCTTTAGAATTCTCAGCTCTTGCTTGGGCTTCTCCCCGCATCTTCCTCAATACAGGTGATACCCCCTGATTTAGAGAATGCTTAAATAGTTTGAAGTGTTCCTGTGCTGTATATATAGGAAGATATCTCTGTACCCGCATAAGCTTTCTAAACACATTTTTATTTGTTTGAGAATGTCACATCATGCATGCCATCATAGTCATTTCCCAGTCCTCCCATATCCATCCCCCACCCTTGTGACTTCCTGTCCTCTTATACTCACTGGAGCATGGTCAGACTCTCAGTGAACTGTCCCTTAAACAGAGCTGAGTCCTTCCCTGTCCTGCACCCCAGCCAGAAGCCACCAGTGGTGAAGACCTAACTTCATCTTCAGCATCCTATTCACTTTGATAGCTTTCTGTTTAGGCTGTTACTTTTTAGGGGTGGGGTGGGGTAGGGGTTGTCATAAAAGTCTTCCATATCCCTCTTTTTCAACTGTGCATTTGCATTATTGATATCACTGCAAAGTAGTCTTGTTGTTCTTCACAGTCAGTGGGAGCATAGATCATAGGCTTGCACCTGCTTTGTGTTGATAGCACAGATCATGAACTTAGCCCTCTGCAGTAGTAGGACCAGCAGTAGTAGGATCATAGGTCCTCCAAGGCCCATGGAGACAGCCTGACATCAACTTGGCCTTAGATGGCAATGCAGGCCATTCACATCTACATGGTTTTGGGCAGCCCAAACCATAGATGTCCACATGGGCTTTGGTGGCAACACAGCCATGGACATTGTTGTATGAAGTTTCTGGTCCAGACTTTCAGGCCTAAGTCTGAAGTTCTGACCTGCAGACCCGCAGACCCACAGAGACACAGAGACATAGAGACACACAGATGTTTACATTAATTTTACACTGATTGACCTAGGGCCCAGATATATTGCTAACTAACTTTTTACTCTTAAACTAACCCATCTTGTTCAGCCATGTAACTCGGTACCTTTTCTCAGAGCAGCATTTCAACTTCTTTCCTCTGGGTCTGTCTGTAGCATCTCTGGCGAATCTGTGACAACTGTGTTCTGCTCTAAAAGTTTCCAAAGTTTTCATAGTCTGGTAGCCCTGCCCATACTTCTTATTTGCTTTCTGGCCAATCAACTTTTTACTAAACCAGTAGGAGGGACAAATATTTACAAGGTACTGTAATCTCACTACAGGACATCAACACAGACCCTGACTACAACAGGCCCCTGACCTCAGAAATGCTCTTGGGGTCAGCATACCTCTGGAAATCATCATGGGCTCAGATGGCAGTACAGGTCACTCACACCAGCCTGGTCCTCACTGCTGTTGAGTCTCTGGTTCTGCCTCTCTCCACAGTACATGAATGACTTGCTCTGTTTCTTTATCTCCACCACATACTTGTTCATTGTAGCGGCAATGTGAGGTGTGGCAGCCTACTTGAGTAGGCTTTTAAGGTTTGCACAGTAGGACAACCTATGGAGCTAGGCTATTTTAAGTAATTAAATACAGGGCCTGGAAAGATGGTTCAGCAGTTAAGAGCACCATCTGCTATTCCAGATGAACCCGGGTTCGATTCCCAGCACCCACATGGCAGCTCACAACTGTCTGTGGTTCCAGCTCCAGGCAAACAACAAGGCAAACAATTAAATAAATAAATAAAGTTTTTTCTTTTTTTTTTTAAGAAATTAAACACAACAGAAAAGAAAGAAAAGTATGACTTTGTGCATGAAATTCATTGTGATGTGATGTTTAATATGATTGTATATTCTATACTGTCATTAGTATCTAAGCTATATAGGGACAGATTTTCAACTAAGAAAAAAAATTATACATTGATTTATTTATTGTTATTTTTCCTATAAAAAGGTAGAGAAAAGTGGAAATGTGGTAACTAACCTTGTGATGAGGTTACTTAACTTGTTCAGTTGTCTTATATACCCAGTATTCAAGCTGCTCAAGAATACCTTAACCTAAGCTAAATTGTACATTTGTGACAAAATGATTTACACAGACAGTTCTAATGCTAAGTACATAGAGCAGAACACAGTTAAATGGTCTTAACAGACAGAATGTGGAACCCAGCTGTGCTCCACAGAGCAATGTGCCTGGTGGCAGCATGGACTGCATGGTAAAAGACTCCTGGCATCAGGCTGGAGTCTAGGAAACTGCGTTAGAGTGCCTGGACTTGGCTGGGAGAGAAAATTACAGTAAAGAGAATTTTTTTGATGAAACATTTTACCAAGAAACAGATTCTAACCATGAACTTTGATTAAAATCCATTTCATAGACTGAACAAACAAATACTAATATGTGATAGGGAAAAGGGTCTTGCCCCTATAGAGGGGGTCCAGGCCAAATCCAGCTAAAGGAAGATGAGCATTCTTGGCAGAATTTGTTGGTGGGCCACACACTTGTGCTTGGGAAATACCTGGTGCTACCTTCTTTGGATCTTGCTATTCTTGATGGTTGACAACTTGGGGATCTGTTATGAGAGGATCTTGTAATTGGAATGAGAGCTCCAACTTTCTGTCTTCTCTCTCGGTGAAAGGGCCTTAACCTGTGCAGTGGTCTAAATGAGACTAGCTCAATAGCCTCATATATTTGCATGCTTAGTCTTCTATTGAAGAGCTGTCAGGTAATGATTAGGTAGTATGTCCTTGTTGGAGGAGGTGTGTTGTGTCCTTGTTGGAGGAGATGTGCCCTTGCTAGAGAAAATGTGTCCCTTGGGGTTGGCTTTCAGGAAGATATTTGTATCTAAAAGATGAACCAATGGTGGTTTCTGAAATTTAAATATTACCCAGAACTGGAATCCTGGGTCAGGTGTATAAATAAGTTCAATGTTAGGCTAGTTCTTGTCTTTGCATTCATAACCCTCTTTTGTATCAGTCTTATTAGCTCTCTAACAGGTTGGGCATTTAGTTTCTAGCCTTCAAGGGCACTCCTTTCTTTGCTTGTTTCCTCCCTCCTTTCCCTTTCTCTCTCCCTCTTTCTAATCATCTTGCCTCTCCTCTTCCCTTCTTCTACCCCTTTCTCTCATCCTCTTTTCTTTGAAAAGGTCTTGCTATGTATCCCAGGCTGGCCTTGACCCTGACATCTCAGTCTCCTGAGACCTAGGATGTCAAGGACACACAACTGTCACTGGTTCAGTTCAGTCCTTTCTATAGATTTATAGTTGATCTCAACCATGTCTGTCATGTAGTATTTCATCCAAATTGTTGTATCAACCATTATTGTGGTCCTCACTTCCTGTGATTTGATGCAAAAGCCACCATTGTTTGAAAGAACTCTTTGGCCATCTAATTCAGTTGAGTATGGAGGGGCTTCTGGAAGATCATTAAATCACAATAATAGCTTTCTATCTTGGGAAAAATCTCATGTTCGCTTAATAATAATGTGCAGGACCCATCATTTTGGGTCTCACACTGAAATTCTATAGGTCTATGCTTTCAATATAAGAAGCTAAATTAAGCTAACTCTGTGGGCTTGTCAGCCCATGATTCTACATGACTGAATCTTCTGTTCTCTCTTCCCAAGGAGAAGAAATTCTGGTAGGAATCTGCTGTGAACATCAAGTGATTAACTCAAGTTCCATGTTTTACAGCATTCTTTTTCTTGTCTTTTCTTTTGAAAATTTCATTGTGCTGGGTACTGTGCAAGTATATCCTCCATGCAAGCGTATTTTTCTCACAACCTCATCTTATCCTTTCTCACCCTTCTTTATTCCGATTAGACTCTTTTTGTCTAATGGGAATTAGACAGGTTCACTTTTATTTTCATATACCACATACATATCTTAACTTATGTATTGATTAGACATCTAGAAAGCATAGGTACAATATTTGCTTTGCAAGTACACAACAATGCTTTCCTGAGACTAGCTTAATTTACGTAATATAGTTGTTACTATTTACATGTATTTTCTGCACATTACATAAGTTCACATATTGTGTACCACATTTTCTTCCCTTCCTCTGTTGTTTAGATACATTGGCTGGTTACATAGTTTCACTGCAGTAAAGTGATATGTTGACTTGAAGTCTTTTAGGTAAATACCAAGGACTTATTCATCACAGTCACATGAGAGATCTATCTTTAGTTTTATGAGAAAACTGCATACTGATTTCCAAAGTGGTTTGACCAGTTTTCTTTTTCATTGGCACTATGTAAGGGCTCACCTTTATCCACTCTCCTGTCATTCTTTGTTGTTATGTATTTTTCTCAATGACTGCCATTCAGACTAGGCTGAGGTGGAATCTCAAGGAAGTTTTGATTTGCATTTCTCTAACTGGGCTTTTTCTATATATGGTATCTAGAAAGTGGCTATTATAAAAAACATACTTTTTCTATACTTTCAGTAGACTAATGAATGTATGGACCCTGAAGAGAATGTGTTTACATGATGTATGATAAATACATACATATTAATACATACATAGTATAATAATTCATATATAATAATGATGTATATCATATAATATGATAAAACACCTGTTTGACTTTTTTCTTGCGCTGACAGATAAATAGGGCAGTTCATAGGCTCCAGGTTTAAATTCATGTGAAGAGGGCATTTGGTGTACAATTTAGTTCCTGTGTTACCCATCTTTACAGAAACTTTATAAATATTTAGTAAATCCAAGATCATAAAATAAGGCTGTCTGCTGTTGGAACAATTCTCTTTGACTAACCCCAGGTTCATTCTCATCCATCAGAAGTTACACAGAGTGTCATAGTCGAATGGCTCTATTAGCTACTTTTGTCATCACGGTGACCAAATACTTTACATACAAATGCAGCTTCAGGGAGAGACAATTTATTTTGGCTGACAGTTCAAGCTATAGTCTTTCAGGATGGAGAAGGCTTGGCAGTGGGAACTGTATCAGTGATGATAGAAACATGGAACAACTGCCCTTTTCATCTGTCACCCAGCAAAAGGCAGCAAGAACTCAGGCGGCAAGGAGGGTGAAATCTGATTCTCATGACCCAGCCCTCAGTGATCCAGTAAGCCCTTGCTTCCTAAAGATTCCACAAGCTTCCCAAATGGTCCTGTTAGCTAGTGTTCACATACATGATTCTTTCACACAAAAACCATAGCTGTGACTTTGGCTCTCAGTGGACACTGATAGACAGAAGTTCTCCTGTTGGCTGACTTTACTATTGCAGAAACCTGCACTTCTAGATACACAAGCTGGGAAGTGTGGGTTTGGAAAATGACTAAACTAGAAGCTAGGCAGGAGAGAGGTCAAATGCTCTGTTAACTGTAGAGGTGCTGGAAAATACAAGGGCAATTTTGATATGACATTTGATATGTTCTTCAATGCCTGGACCCTATACCCAGTAAAGGAAGAAGTCTCATAGGCTTTAAATTGTACACTAAAAGGATGATTAATCAGTTTACTTGGAAAGTCTGTAAGAATTTTTGGAGACAATATGAGAATGTTCCCACACTTTCTCACAGGATCTTTGTCTACCACTCTTGTTTTGTTTTTTGTTTGTTTGGTTGGTTGGTTGGTTGCAGCATTTTTTTTTTAATGAAATAAAAGTGGCTATGTTATGCGGTAATGCCTTAATACTTTTATATTTTAGGTTTCAGAACCTCTTCTTTCCTTGTTAATGGGGGGATGCAAACCTCTCTTTTCATACAACACATCTTTTGTCTGTGGTTTGTCTTAAAATATCTCATGATTTTTCTGGGTCAATCATTATCAAAACCAGAAACCATGTGACCTGGTTGACAAAATCTTCAAGGGTCTCTGTTTACAAATTGGAAACAATTTTGACAAAAATAATAGTTAAGCATACTTTTAAATTAAATACAAGCTTAAGCATGAAGAAAAATGATCTAAAAATTATTTATTCATATAAAATGCAATGTTCACATTTCTATGAAGTTTCTTGCTTATAATTTCAGGAAAGTTGCATGGCCAAACCTCTTATGTGTGTACAAACTACACATAAATGAATGTACCTCTTTCTCCAATATACCAGGACTGGACTCCAAACATCTAATACTAGATTTTATGCTCTAAATGGGGTTATTTCACTAGTGAACACTGTCAGCTTTGGAGTAATGCAATAGCTAGTGGTGATTTAGTAGACTAACCTATTTCACATGACCTGCAAGTTATATCTGCTAAGATTTCTAGCCAGCAAAGCTTCTCATAGCTGAGCCGGCCTTGGAATAGGAGAGACTGGGTCTTAATCTTGTCTTCACAGTTTTGCTGTGTTGACCTGAAAAAATTATTCAAGCTTTGCACATTCCAGTTATTTTATTTCTAAAATTTGGACAAATTATTCACCTTTTCTGAGTAGTTTTATATAAGTTTCTACATTTAAAGCACTTAGTAAAGAAACTGATGAATTTTTTTTCCAAAAGTAAGTAGAACAGGAATAAAAACTGTGACTATGAATGTGTTTATCACCATTTCTTCAAAGTTGTACTATCTTTAATATAGTGACCATCTATGGCACATACACACACAGAGAGAGGGAGGGAGAAGGGAAGAGAGAGAGAGGGAGAGGGATGGAGGGAGGGAGGGAGGGAGAGAGAGAGAGAGAGAGAGAGAGAGAGAGAGAGAGAGAGAGAAGCTATACCTACTACAAACTCAGATCTTCCTTCTCTGGTTGGCTGAAAGAGTAGTAGCAACCTTTCAGGTAAAGCCTTTAAATGCTATAACAATTCTGTAGTTTCTTACTTTTAGAGAATATTTCTGTAGTATTTTAGAATGAGAGATTCTTGATATTTGATCTTCTTTGGTCAGAAGCATTTTGCTTTTAGATGTCGACTGCTTGCCTGCTAACTACAGTTGGGAGCCTCTCAGCTTGTGAATATTATGAATACCCATCAGGCAGTACCATTCCTTCGTGTATTTATACATGTATGTTCATCTGATGCCAAAGTTGTGTCTGTGGTTCTAAAGATGTTTTAGTGGTTCTTTTTTCCCAAACCTGTTCATAGAACATATGATATTTATTGTGGGGAACCACACATATAAAACATGTTACAGTTTCCTGACAACCTTGTATTCCGAGATGTCCACATTCTGAATTAGCACTCATGCCTTTAGTACCCTGGATAATGCTCACTTTTATGACTCGGGGCTGTAATTGATGCAGTCCAGCCATTTGGGAACCCAAGTCAATGCATGAGGTATCATCTAAAGCAACCATGGTACTGAGGCCTTGCCCTTTCTTCTCTCCACTCTTAAGTTTTCAAACAGAAGATACTGCCTCGTGGTTTGAGGCTGGGAAAAAGAAGGAAGAATGCCTAGGGGAAAATATATTCAGACCTTTTGAACCCAAATGTGGTAGCTGTGATAGGAAGATGATTTCCCTTTCTGAATTTGCAATGAGCTGCTGGCGTTGCGACACTGGATTAGATTGAGATCCTCACTTGAAGTGAAGAAAGAGAGGTGGACGACCGATGGCGCTCAGTTGCATACAGACGGAGCAGAGAATGCCCTTGAAAGCGCTTCCTGCGGCCTTGACAATTTCTCCGTCTCTCCGACTATGGAAATAATGACTTCAGTAGAGTTGCTATTCTTCCTGTTCGGTGTTGTGGTCTTTCTCCCTGTCCCTGTTCTTTTCTTAATTAGGATGATCTGCCATTTCCCACTACTGCAAGTTATGTAAAAGCCATGATTCTCCAGGCTGCTAGGTGGCAAGCGAAATGATCAGTAATACCCGCTTCTGGCAGGAAAATGAAATCATTTTTATGTTAAATAAAATAACTGTGGGATTCTACCCATAGCCCAGGTCTGACTGGGTAATGATAAAAGATGAAGTCATAGGGTAGAACTCTTTGATCAAATGGATGACAAAGCTTATAAGAAAGAATCCCAGTGCCAAAGGCACATAGCTGTGAGTCCAAATGCAGTGTTTTTTTTTTTTTTTTTTTTTTTTTTTTAAAGCCACTTATAGGAGTTGGAGATTAACAAAGCAAAGTCTCATTAGGGACCTGGGCAGGAAGACACAAAAGGACAGCCTTGTTTTCCTGGACATGGGCCTGAGCACGTTAGGGAAATGTAATACTGTGTGTACTATACTTGTCTAAAGAAGTGTCCCAAGGGTCCTCAAAAGCCATTTCAAAATGTTCTTGCATACTAACCTAAACATGCTGATGGGTTGGGCAAAGGTCTGATCTTTTTGTATGTTTTCATATTTGCTTCAAGCCTCAGCTTTTACTGCTAGTGTCTTCTTGCGGAACTCATATGGATGGAATGATCCAGATCCCTGTGGGAGGCTGGGTAAATAGAGGCAGTCTAGAGAATTCCGTACCATGATTTGTTTCTCTCAAGTGAGGCTGATACTCACTTTCCTTAAATTGTTGCAATGCTGGAAACAGCATGGTTGTGCCCTTGCAAAATGAAGACCCACCAATGCATCAATCTTCAAAGGGCTTTCATTTTCTCTGCATAACAAGCAGCTTTGCTGGGCTAAAATGGTGGGCTCTTAGCCACGTGAAGACCAACTCTTTCAGAATGAAGGCAGTATTTAAGGATTGTCAATGAAGTCTCTTGATGTGTACTTTTCTGTGTGATTATTTTGCAAACCATGGATTGAAATCAGTGTATCAAAGATATGTGTGACCTGCAGGATGCAGATAATCCCAGTGGGCATTATTGTGACACCATCAAGGACATCCTTCCATGAATTAGCAACAATCTGAAGAGATGATTTTGACTACAGTCATATTTATACCAGTTTTCTTTTTCTACATTGACTTAAAGATATTTCCAAATGTTGATCTCTCTCTCTCTCTCTCTCTCTCTCTCTCTCTCTCTCACACACACACACACACACACACACACACACACACACACACACACACTTGAGAAACAATGAAGAAGTTCATAGTGACCTTAATCTGCACTGCCCTCTTTCTTTCCCTCTAATGTTTCCAGGCAACAATACAAAAACATTCGGATGTGTTCAAGGTAGAGAAAAGGCACAGTGTAATTATTAGCCTCAGGTGAGCATAGGACCATCCCTCACATTCCTGCTCTATAGTGCTGGTGGAAGGTGCTTTTGGCCCTTGGTAAAGTAGAGTGCATCTGAGATGCCTGTAGTCTGTAATTATTTGGGGGCTGACAGTTGCTGAACACCATCTCTAACAATACCTGACGCATGTCTTAACACTTTACTCAGGCAGAGAGCAAACTAGATTTTGACCATCACAGAAGTCAGAGCTCACTGCCAGAGTTATTCATCACCCCCAGAGTTATAAGGAGAGTGTTCCAGAACTCCATCTAAGGAAACCCTTATAAACTCATGAAATGTCTTACTTACAGTTATAATCACTGCTGTTTAGATCATGGGATTCAGAAAAGGAAAGTGATGAGGAGTCTTAGAACCATGGACAAATTCTGAGCTTCTCGGTATATTCAAGGTATAATTATCTGGATCACTGTGATCATCATTTCTACCTCAACAAGTTTGTAGATGTTTGGTTAGAAATAAAAAGAGTTCTGTGGAATGTACTTCTCAGAGCTGGGAAACATGTGGGCTCTGGAAAGCAAAGGCTGCCTTCTGGCCAAGTCCTCAGGGCCTATTGACTCACGCATTTCCACAGGCAAGTGATGATGCCATCCATTCCATTCCCAACCAGTGCTGTGCCCTGTATCTGAGCCACCTGCCCGAGTACAACTGTTATGGCTAATAAGAAATATACATTCAACTCTAATGAAAAGGACAGAGGAATAATCAGAGAGAAAAGGCATTTCTATTATTTTACAGGATTGTATAGTGAAAGAATGGAGGAGATCTCATGCAGAAGACTACTATGATGCAGCTTCAGATGAGTAAGGCAAGCCTTAATAAGTATGTGCTAAAAGATATGTTTAAACTCTATTCTTAATAATGTAGGAGTTTCTGTCAAAGGGAACACCACTGGGAGAGCAGAGATGCACACAGTGTTAGGGTGTTGATGAAAGAAAGAGAAAAGCCAGAAAAAGAAAACCTCAAGTGGAGGTTTAGCTGAAGAGGTTGGTAGAGGCCAGGATATCTGCTGATATTGTTCAATGTGCCTTGTTAAATGTGAATTAGACCATCTATTTTCCTCAAATGATGCTTACTTACCCTATGTATGCATGTATGTGTGCATTCACACTCAGGGAAGCAATGTGTTCTGTGCCCAAATTTACTCAGAGAGATCAGTAAGTGCACATGTGAATAAACTCATGAGCAGGAAGATTTGAGAAGATAAAATCTAGAATCTAGGATACATTATTTTTCAGTAACTAAAGGAACTTTGGAACTAACACAAATCTCCAGGAGAAAGTATGACCCTAATTATGTTTTATAATATATGGCCCAAGAAAAAAGACCAAAAATGCAGTTGAATGGAAGAGTTAAAGGAAAGAAAGAAGACAATGAAATTTTGTTAATAGCATTTATTATAGTTGATAGCAATTATCTTACAGAGAGCAATGCTATTTCTGCATTTCTTAACTTTCCCAGTGCTATTATTGTTATATTTTCTAAGCTTTGTAGTATCTGTATACTTGATTTATTTGAATTCAGAATACTTCTTTTATCCCTTGTAGTGTTTTATGTTACCTGTGAAATAGCAAGCTTTGTACTGTCATGATCTACCAGTTCAAACAAAAGGGAAGAAATCAAATAAATACTATCTAAGTAGCATGTGGACATATTTAGTGAATTGCATCATATTCTCCTTTTTCTGTTTGTGAAGATGAAGGGAACTTCTCTGGTCATCAGATGCATAATGAACCTGTGGACTATTAAGTTTTAAGAGCTAAAAGGTCTTTAGGGGATTGTGGCTTTCTCAGTCTATGTTAGAGCATCAATTGGGCCCTGATAACCTGGACTCCAGATCTAACCTTGTCTTAAACCTGAAATTTAGAGGTTGACCATTGCATTTTCTAAACTTATCCAACTGTGAAGAACTATTTAAGTTATAATATATTCAATCAGACTTCTGTCTGTCTGTCTCCAGAGGCCCAAATCTAAATAATGAAACATTATAAATTAGGGTTTAGGCTTGCAAAGTTGGTGGTCTCAAACTGGGTTTGCTCACACCAGTTATCATATGCCTTATGGCTTCTATGAGACCTGTCTATCGAACTGGGGAGAAGCTTGTAATCACCAGCTTTACTTTTAGTGAGTGGGAAGAAGAAAGGAGCAAGTGAAGAGCCTGTAATAGTCAGTTTCCTACTATTGTAACACACACTGGAAAGAGGTAAGAAGGCTTCTGCCAACTCAGTTTTGAAGTTTTCATTAATGATTGTCCAACCTAGTTGCTTTGGGTTTATTCTAAGTACATCATAGCAAAGGAGCAAAAAAAAAAAAAAAAAAAAAAAAAGCAAAAAAACCCAGGAAGATAGAGACTCAGCCTCCACTGTTCTCTTCTCCCAGGGCATGTCCCAAGTGACCAATATATCTCCCATTAGGCTCTACTTCCTAACAATTTTACAACTACAACAGCAGCACCCAGGTGAGCAAACTTTTATCATATGAACATTTGGAGACAATGGGCAACATTCAAACTATGGCAAAGATAAAACTCTAAAGATTAGTAAGAAGCTATTAAACTAATGAGATGTAAAACCAACATTACAAAATTCATCATTTACATATGCCAATACCGAGTTATCTAAAATTGAAATCAAGAAAGCAACCTCACTTACAACACATATGGGATATTACCAAAGAACAGGTTTAACTAAAGACATCAAAGATCGCTACAATGAAAACCATAGATGTGTGATATTAAAGAGGACACTAAAAATATGGAAAGTGAAAAAATCACCCCATGATCATGGATTAAAAGTTTGAATATGTTTTCTAAAATTTACAATTAAATTTATTTATTATTTATCTACATATTAAGCACAATCCTTGTAAAAATGCTGATGAAATTCTTCTAAGAACGGGGAAATATTCCTAAAAATTGCATTGAGCCACAAGAATCTCAAATTGTCAATGCAATTTTGAGCAAAAATATAACAGTGCAACAGTTACTATATTCCTTGACTTTAGGATATAGTAAGAAGCTATAATTATCAAAAGAACACAGTGTTGTAAGGAAAAGGCACAAATTAATGAGTAAGCAGAATAGAGCCTAAAAGCAAAGTCACATGTCAACAGCCACTTTCCACTAAAATGTAAAAAGTGCACATTAGAGGCTGAAGAGACTTCCCAATAAATTCAGATTCCAATATTTACAAAATGCAATCCCAATTGTATTACAGACATAAATATTAGACTAGAAGCTATGACATTATGGAAGAAAATGGGGGAAATGCTGTTTGAAAACATCCCGGAGAAGGGCTTGGGGGCAGTTCCTAAATTTAGTACAAGAAACAACAAAAATGAGGAAAATGACATCAAGTAAATGTTCCTACAAAGCCGGGGAAGGGATAATCCAAGTGAAGGGACAACTGATAGAACGTGATAAAACACTTCCAGGCTATATATTTTTTCAAGGGATTAACACATTGGATATAAAAAGAACTGCGGAAAAGCCTGGCATCCTCGGCGTCTTCCAGTTTCCGCTCTCATCCCCACTTGCATCAGCGCTAGAATGCCAAAGCTACCGCAGCCTGTGCTTCAACTCTGCAACAAAGGGCAAAACCATCCCTTCTACCAGGTCAAGGGCCAGAAGTCTGCTCAGTCTAACGCTATGACATCATCAAGATCTTCTGTTTACTCAAAACCAAAGAGACTTAAGTAGACATTTCCCAAAAGAAAATATCACTAACTTCTCTGACAACCAAGGAAACAAACCACACCCTAATAAAAATGACTGTTAATAGAAGGATTCAATATGACCAGTGCTAAAGGGGCCCTTTCATACTCATGATTCAAGTTATATTTGAACATGAAGTGCTCCCCAGAGCATCATGTATTTGGGCACCTGGGTCCAAGTGAGTGCTATTCTTAGTGGTTAGGGATGTGAGGCTTTAGTTGGTAGAGGTGAGTCATTGGGCTGGCCCTTGATTAGAGCTGCTTCAGGGTCTAGTTGCATTCTGCTTTCTCTCTGCTGTGTGAGCAATAAGCCATGGTTGTTGCCATACCTTCTCCCCCATGGTGACCTGGCCAGCTGTGACACAATGGGCTCAAATAAATCTTTTAGTATTTAACCTGTTCCTGTAAAGTATTTTATTACAATAAAGAGAAAATAATTAATGTAAATGGGAATCCATTATTTTCTCCCTACACTAAAAGCACATATAATCCAGTAAATTCAACCCACAGGAAATAAGATTAGCATATCACAAAGAAACCCACATGTCTATGTTTATGGCAATATTGTTTTCAGCAGCCAAGCAATGGAAATAATCTTAAGTATCTATCAAATGATAGATGGATTTACAAAATGTAGCACATACCTTAATAGAATGCTATTCAATGTCATGGCAGATGGAATCTTGTCATGTGCAAAAGCACTAAGTGAAGTAAGTCAGGTAGAGAGAAACAACCACTGCATGTCCTCACTCATATGTAGTACTAGAACAGTTAGTTGTGTAGAAATTTAGAGTCCATTTGTGAGTACCAGAGCTTGAGAAGTGTGGAGCTGGAAGAAGACAGTATAAAGAAAACGTGACTATTGAGTAGGTAAGTCACAATTAGAGGGATTAGATATTCCAGCATGATATTGTACAGAGGAGTATCAAGAATATTCCGTATATTTCAAACAGCTAGAAAGAATGTTACCATAAAAGAATGATAGACATTTGAGGTGATAAAGATATTTAACACGATTTAAATATTACATAATAAATATATATCTAGAAAGATCAGGTAGTACACATCAAAGCATGTATTTTTTAATGACTTTTGATATCAATGAAACTAAACGTAATTAAAGAATAAATCTTGAAAATATGTTAGTCATGAACTCGATGTTTGAAGATGTGATGATGGAGTTACTCCATTAGAGTTGTCTCCTGTTGCTAGTGGAGAGCATTTATCTGGTGAGTGAGCTGTACCTGCTCCAGGAATCAGCAATCACACACCCTACCATTCTAGGGCTTAAATCCCCCGTGAAGCAAACTGGCAGGAGGTCAGCTCCTAAAGGGCACCAATCAGAAGTTCTATTCAAAGAGGCAGGCTGCAGCACCTTAGATTAGTCATGGGAGTCGCTAGAGGAAAGTCTGGCTTTGGTTGACCCACACTTGGTGAATATTTAGACACACACTCAAAGGAGCCTGCATAAAGGGGTGGCGGAAAATTTCATCCAGCTCCAAAAGCTGAGCCATCCTCCCTGTGACCCTTCTCTCTGAGGCTGGAGCCTTGAAAATGAGCAGAAGAGGCTGAACGAGAAAGAGATGGGTAATATCACCCAGGTTTCCAGCCTGGGCATGAGGGCCTAGTTTCAAACAGGATAAAGTTCAGTTTTTGTATAGGACTTTAGGAACAATTGAACAGTGCTATTCTCATGACAGAACAGGTCCTAGAAGCCTGTCCTGGATATCAGGTGCCCTTTGTGGCAGAAAGAAAAGAGGCTGCATGGGTGTGGAACTGATTGGGGTGAAATACAGTTAAATAAGATGGTATCGAGTTTTCTCTCGCTTCTGTTTCATGCTTATTTTTGACTCAAAAAACACAAACAAATGACTTCTTCATTTTCTATATTCAAAGATTTGAGGAGAATGCTTGTAGGATCCTGAGAACTTCCTTATTCAGGATCTAAACCCCTGAATGCTCCAGCTTTCCTGGGCCATTGCAGAGCTTTGCCTCTCCCTGTAAACTGAGTTTGTATTGGGAGGAAAGAGCTCAGGGAGGATGATCTACCATCACTGCACTTCATCATGACAAGCCTCCTGAATCAGCATGGGATGCTGAATGCCAAGAGAGCAAACAAACCCACACATAAGATGTCATTCAATATTAGTGACCAAAATTCAAATTTGAATTAGACACATCTTACAGAAAAAAAAAAAAAAGGCTAATGGTTCATTTGGTATTTTCCAATGACCAAATATATGACATCGGAAAAGTCCCTTACATCCCAGAATATTGTTTTGCTTTAACTGTAAACAAGAAGTCAAGCAGTCCTAAATTCCTAAACTATTAAATTGAGTCCTGTGAGTGTGCTTTAAGTATTACTTATAATCACTCAAGGATTCTTCCTGAAAGGTGTGGCCACAGAGGGAAAGAGACAAATGTTCAAATAATATTTGTGCAGATCAAGCTGGGATAAAACAGAAGTTAAATAGCAAGAAAGTCTATATTGGCTTCAAGAGTATTTGAGCTGTGGAGAGTCCGGTTAGCTTGCACAAGACTCAAGCTTCAATACCTAGTGTTACAAAGCAACATACAAAACCATTTGGTTGGATAAGCAAATGAGAACGGGAAAGGCAGGGCAAAGGAAAAGGTAGCTACAGCCCCTTCCAGTTCCCAAGTTTCAATTTCACCCTGACCTCCAATCAGTCTCAGAGAGCCAGAGACAGGAACGTTTGCTGGCAAGGAAGGGTGGAGAAGGAGGAGGAGGAGGAGGAGGAGGAGGAGGAGGAGAGAAGAAGAGGAAGAAGAAGAAGAAGAAGAAGAAGAAGAAGAAGAAGAAGAAGAAGAAGAAGAAGAAGAAAATTTGTCCAGAAAAGGGAGAGCCAGACAGATGTGAGTGAAAATTATACTTGCTTCCCAAACGTCCTAATATTTTCATTAGCTCTATGTCACTGAACTCTAAATTGCTTTGTGTATTCGTTCCTTAAATACTAATTGTGTTCTGAAAGTCCATTAAAAGTCACAATTAGGAACAATGAATGGAGTTGAAGCAAAAATCAAGGTTTGATAACTTTCACCTGAAAGAAAACTAAACACAAACTGTTGATGAAAAATTCTACAAGAGAACAGAGAGTCTCAAAGGGGAGATGGATAGAGTGAGTGAACTCAGGAAATAGGAGACTATCACCTTGAGTTTTCCCAAGAAAACTAATTTTAAGCATGTGCACATCAGAGGAAGCCCGGGGATGGTTTGATTTGTATATAATTACTAAGAAAGGAATGAGGGTTAAGAGTCAAATAAAGACTTTCTTAGGGCATCAAGCATATGTAAGTGGTGGGTGAGGTGAAACATTGTATGTAGACAATAGTAAGAGAATAAATAACTGTACGGTGCCCATCTGTAAATGGAACACTAATCTTACCCCCTCTCTCCATGAGATATTGAGGATTGTCACCATGAAGAAGGCAGAAAGAATGTACAAGCTGGGATGGTCAATTACACCAATAAAACACTGTTTCTAGAAACAACGGAACAGATTGAACTCACAGGTACAAAACCTGAACAAACTACACCCAGACAAAATCCCAGCATAGAGCTGGGAAAGGAGGACAGGAAATCCTACCACCATCTGAAGAGATACTGGCGCTTGATAGCTGTTGGGAAAAAATCATTTTTCTGTAATGATGTGACTTCTGGAAGGTTGACTATATTGCAGGCCAGGTCCCACTCCTAAGATTAACTGGACAACACAGACCAGACTCAACAGGGGAAGGAAAAAGAGGAGAAGGGTGGGGGAGGTGAGGAGGGAGGCAGGGGGGAGAGAGAAAGAAGAAATCTCAAGTGGAATGAGAAGGGATGGTGGGAAGGTCAAAAGCATTTTAATGGTACGTAAGAATTGAAGAATTGACAGGAAAATAAATATATTCAATACAATCAATATATTGTATTGATGGGTGTGGGGCATTGGTAGTAATAGTGGCAGACAATAACTGCCTTCCAAAACACATTGCATAAAATTCTCAAATATATCAAATATTTGTATGTAGCATTTTAATAAAAAGTTATATCATCACTATTTTAATCACTATTCTGTTTAATTGTATTTAACTAGTCCCTTGCTGACTTTGAGATTATAGCATTTCACTATTGTAAGAATATGATCTAAACTTGGGAGTAGATGGAGTGAGAGATTTAGAGGGAGAGTAGATTTAAGATCAGTACTGTGGACACTTAAACCTCGAGAAATATTCTTTACATTTTTCATAAATGTTGATAACTCCTCAAAAGATATTTGTAAAAGCTCCTTAGGTTTTAAAGCCTTTGAAAGTGGTCAACTATGATTTCTGTTGAATGTAAATGTGTGTACAGCCCATTATTCCTGACAGATCTTAAGTAAATAATTTGTGAAATTAAGCCATGACATTAATTTAAACAATGTTCTTCAATGAATCAAAATATTGTGACTTAATGTTTTTTTTCCTGCTCTCTTTTTATTATTTGTGAAAACATAGCTTTAGACCCAATGTTTTATTTTGGAGTTATGCAATTCCACTAAAAGCTCTGATAGGGTTTTATGTTGGCTGGGAGAATAAAAGATGTTATCTGGAAGGATTTTACAAAGATAAAAGAGGTCTTATTCCTCTCTCTCAAGTAGAGTTCATTCAGCTCTTCTTAGCACGTAAGAGACAGTTATATCAGTAGAACTAGGAGTTACTCAGGAGCAGTAGTGTGTGTTACAATATGTGATCATGAGAAGTCCATGCCCCAAGTGACTGATGATATATAGTCACTTAATTCTAGAATTTTATTTTGAATGTGTGCAGCTAACCATTTCCTTATAAAACAATAGGTGAAACAATATGTAGATCCTCTGTAGAAATTATGCTAATGAAATGACTTTCTTTTCTCATCTTTAAAAATTTTAGATGTACCCAATATTTCTTAAAACATATATTAAATATCTAACTAACTCCTATTCTTTAAGATTATGTCACCTCACTTTTATCTCTCTCTTTTTTTTTGGCTGCTTTATTCTCATCTGAATTTCACATATGAGCCAATTAATCAAAAGACAATAAACAAACTGATTTTTACAAATAATTGATTTTATTATTTATTTAACAAAAATTACACTTAGGCCATAGGCTAATTACAGTCTTCCACATAATCTTATGACTTTGGCTATTTAGACTTTTAGATTCATTGATAAGTGTATGAGCCAATAACACCATATGGTTGTTGTATTAGAGATCTGGCTTTCTCATCCTGATAAGACAGCAAAGAAGACAGGGATTTCTTTGGACACTGAATACTTAAGTCTCTTGAGGATGAATTTTTTGGTTAAAGAAGTAGCTGACATGTGTTTGCTTTCACAGCACTATTGCCGGACTAGTCTCCAAACTGAAGTAAAGATAGATGATTGACAGACTGGCAGATGGTTATTTTAGCTACCGTTTTAGCTGAGGTCCTGATAAAACAGATGCCAACTATCTCTGTGCTCTAAAAAGAGGTATGGGCCATCTGCATGGGTCTTTAGAAATGAGTGCTGAGTGAAAAGGAGATGCCTTCCTTAGACCTCAGATGCAAGGGAGGGGGCTCACAAAGTGTTCAGAGGATGAGGAATAGTACCTAGAGGTGTTCACTTCATGCCTGGGATGATTGAAAGCTGGTCATTAGCCTGAGGAGCTGGGTGTGAGCACCATACCTTGGGGTTATGCTGACCTGAGGCAGGGCATCATCCATTACTTCCTTGTCTATCACTGAGAAAACTGCCTTTAAAAAGAAAAGATGCTCAGATGGTAAAAACTAGGCTCTCAACCAAAACTATGAAGAAGGAAAGATTACCTTCATCTCATGGTTTCAGAGATTTTAATCCACAGCCTCCTGACAATGTCCCCTGGTTGTGGTGAAGCAGTATAGCATGGTGGGAGTGTCTGGTGGAGCCACACTGCTCACCTCATAGTGCCTAGAAAGAAATGGCAAAGGGGATGAAGAGATGATGAGAAAAAGAACACTTTTATAAAAATCATTTCTCCCAAACTGTTATGATCTGAGTCTATAGAAGTATTAATTCACTTTTGACTTTGAAGTCTCTCACGATTTTCTCACCCACAAAAATCCCACTGTTCAATACGACTGAATTGGGAACCTGATTTTCAGCACATGAACTTTGGAGGACACTTAGGACCTATGCCAAGGCAGCTCAAAACACTTTGTTTCATTCTGAACTTCTTCACTGACTTATGGTTTATTTAAGAAAGGATTATTTTCTTTCCAAATATTTGGGGACTTTTTCACAGACTCAACTGTTGTTGATTTCTAAGTTAATTCCACTGTAGCCAGAGAAGATCCTCTGATGGTCTGACCTCTCTTTAGCTGTCAGGGTCTCCTCACTCCACAATGGCCCGGAAGCTCCTGAGGGAGCGAGAAGCAGCTTTACAGGCATTATCTCATCTCCTTCTTGCAGGGATCACTGCCCTTTCTTGCTTTGTGTCTTCAGAATCTTATTATATACAACCTATTTCTAGCCCTTTCAGACAGAAAGGTAAATCTGTTGTTTGATACTTTTTCTTACTTAAAGGCTCACCCTATGCCTAGGTTTAACACTCCTTTTATGTACTTATATAGAAGTTTGTACATCTGGGTACTTTATTCAGGTCTATGTTTATACACAACATAGTAAGGAGTCTATGGAAAGTACATGAACTGTACTTTTCCATGTTATCTTCCAGAAAGAACCCAGAGTTTAGGAGAAAATAGTGGAATTTATTAACTATTGGAACATCAAATAATAATAACAATAATAATAATGACATGTTCTTAAGTTTGATGCCGGTTGACCATAGAAATAAAGTGGTAAAATATGGTTTCGTATAGAGACATAGGACATCTAGGGCTCAAGGCCCTGCACTCCACTATAAGGTATTGTTAAGGGATTAAATCTATCTAAAATATTAATAAACAATACCTGGTGAATTAGAAGTAATTTTATGGACACCATTCACAGAGATTCTGGTTAAATAAGTTTGAGAAGACTTCCAAATCTCTAGTTTTATGTAACTATGTACAAGTTGTATTGACGTAAAACAGATTTGAAGATCCATTGACGATCTGACTTCTTATACTGGTCTCTGGTTCTAAACCTCATGCCTCTTTCTGGCTTTAACCATGATGGTCATCATTTGATTGACAGTGGATATATATTGTGCCAGTCACTTTGCTCATGAAACTGAGTTGCATCCTTTAGCGTAACAGTTTTGCACAGTAGTTCTTCCTACATTCATTTTTCTCAGAGAAAGTTGCCATTTCTTTCTTAGTTTTTTTTCTTAGCCTAAGGCTACCTGGGGAAACCTCCTGGACAGCCATGGACTTGGGTTTCTTTGCAGTCCTGAACCAAAGTGGTATGTTTTAGACTTTATTGTGATAACTGTCACCAATGCTCTATACATAGTCTGGTTTTTATGATATTGGTTGACTGGAGTCAAATTTTTGGAAAGCGATTATAAGAAGTGATCTTCTGTGTTCTATGAAAGAAAACCAAGAAGAGACATTCTCAGGCAATTTTGAGATTGCAATACGTCACAGAGATCCCATTGATTACAAGTATTGAGATCCTGATACTTACATTTGTTTCAGTGAGGGTTCCTGAGCTGGGGTCATAATGAGGACTAGCCTCCAATTTAGTGACACTAATGAATGTGTATGTCAACAGTGTGCTGGCCTTTGTCTTTGGGTAACTTTTGTGCATTTTCATAGTGTCTTCATTTTTCTCCACTTCCACTGGCCACTCTTTTAGTTTTCTATTTATGTCTTCCATTATTTTTCCACTTAAAAGGAGTGCTTCCCTCCAGGTACATAGTTCTCATTTTCCACCTTAAAGCACTTGTTGGAAACAGATGGAGTTGAGAAGAGCATGGATGACTGTTGTATGGATCAGAAAAGTGCCAGCCTGTGAGTCAGCTACATTAGAAAATAAAAGTCAGGAAGGAGTTCTACCCATATTTTAGGGAAGAATAACAGTTAACAAAGTAGAACTTTCTGTCCTAGCTAGATTAAAAGAATTAAAAAAAGGAAGGAAGGAAAGAAAGAAAGAGAGAAAGAAAGGAAGAAAAAGAAAGAAATGATTCTGCTTGAGTACTGTGGGGAGTAACCCCGGCTGGGGTTGCTGATTTAAATTCTTTCCATTCTTCCCTTTCCTACCCAGTTGTCTTTGTCTTCCTTCTCCAGCTATTTAATTGGGGCTTTCTTCAAACTTGAGCTGAGCTGAATGGAGGTAGGAAGTGAAATTAGCCAATTCCCCTGTAAGATGCAGGGGTAGCAATACCTTAGAAAGCTTGTTAACTCCTCTTCTTCTCTCTTCCTCCTTACTCTGCTGTCAGGCTTCCCTCGGAACCCCTGGAGAAGGAGAATTAACAAGGCCCTGAAGCTGAATGCTCCAGACTTTCCAGGAAAACGGCTAATTCATTTTCCTGCACCAATTGGAGCAGCCAAGGGTATGGGTCTTGGGGGAAATAATAGGATGCAATGCTTAAACCCTTTATATTCTTAAATAAAATTGTGGTCGGTTTGCTTATCAAACTAAAATATAAATGGTATTCACCATATGCCTTTCTACCACTGAGTATATATTGTGTTTTTTAACAAATTGTATTTCTTCTTCAGTTTTGACTTTATAAACCAGTTAGAACCCCTCAGATTATTATTTTTTATTTTAAACATGTACTTGATAGATATTTTCACCATTTCCAATGACCATGTTTATCAGTGATTAACAAACCACTGGATCTTTTCTTTCTCTAGTTACAGCCCTGACTTGAGTATTTCCTGGTTTCTGCCTTTCACAGACCTTTCAGGATGTGAAACACTTTCTTTGGTGAGAAACTTTAGCCATGATTCCAGTGCAGAAGTATTTTTCCATCATGAACGAGTCTGTCCATCACCTAGAAAGAAATCATGGGAAGAAACCAGAAGCCACTATGAACTCTCACAAGCCTTTTACCACTGACTTTTCTAAACACTTCTGCAACACATATGCACACATTTGAGTTTATAAGCCATTTTTTTTCTAGGTTAATAAATTCATTAAATATTAACAGTTTTAAACTGTACTCTGGGTGTGTCCCACTATCAATTTCTTTACATTCTGAGCCATAACCATTTAACTCTTTTTAGTTCATTTCAGAGGTATTTGAATGATGGGGCTTCATCTTTTGACTTTTGTTTTCTACGTTTCCTGAATTTTCACTTGTGGAGAAATTTATAAAAATTCTTCTCAGAGCAAGGTATAATGTAGTATGTGTTTATGATCTCAGCACTTGAGAGGCAGAAGGAGGAGGTTACAGTCAGGAGTGTGCGATCATTTTCCCCTACATAAAGAGTCAGAGCCATTCTAGATTATTTGAGTCCATGCCTGAACAAAATTAAACAAAACAAAACAAAGCAAATTGGACAAAGACAAAAGCATCATTCAGAATCTTGCATCAATTACGTTTTAGTCTAAGTATGCCCCTCCAATTAGTTTTAGTATGAAGGGAAGAAACTTGAGATTGCTTGCAAATATTAATGTTTTAAAAAATCAGCATTTAAAGTGACTCTCAGATTACCCATAGGCATTCATGACCAGCAGAGGCAGATATGTCATTTTAGCATATTAATTTACATATCTTTCTGTGCATCATCAAATGCTACTGAGTGCTACTGTGTTGTGAATGTATTAAAAAGAAAACATTTGGACGATTCTTTTTGAAAAACATGAAAAACCCTGGTTTTGGCATCAGAGCCCTTGACAAGTGAATATGTTCTCATTATCTCGACATCTAGCTTGGCTTGTAAAATTCCTGCAGGTTTATGATGCAGCATGATACCCTTCACTACCTGCTCCTGTGCGCTGACATAAAGCTGCCACTTACATTAAAAGCAAGTCTGATAAGATTGTCCTAAAGATCCAATTCATTTAAAGAGAACATTGCTGCAGACACTAATGTCCTCTCTCTGCAGCTCTCCTCTGCCTGAGTGAGAATATTGGAAAGATGTGTCTCAGATGTATTTATATGCACAAAATCAGCACTCTTTCCTACAGGGTTAGAGCCCGAAATATCAAGACATCCATTCTCATACGATTGCCCAAAAAGTGCTGTTTTTGCACTTTATCAAACGAGGCCATAGACTTCAACCATGTACTATACTATCCTTAGTAAATGGACAATAAGAAGAATAATAAACCATGGTTCATTTTAGATGTTAACCCACATCCAAATACCTGAATGACCTTCTCTCAAAGCTGTTTTAAATAAATGGTGTATAAAATAGACACCAAGAGAGCCATAAATGGCCAAGGTGATATTTGAGGCCTTGTGGGAGGCACTCATTTCAGAAATTCCATGCTCTGTCACCTCTAATGATCTTGGGCTATTCATTTAGCTGTGAGTTGGCTTTTTAATGAACAAATGCCTTCACCAGCTTAAATGGCATTCTTATTATGGTCATATATTTAGAAAATCTGATGGGGAAGAAATTGATAAAAGACAGTATACTACAAGTAAGAGAATCCCTAAGAAATGAAGGACATCTCTACCCTTGTGGACTGATGATAAACTTGTTGCTTCTTGTTATTATTGTCAGTTGGTGAATTGGGGCTGATAATGTTGACACTGTGACTCCCTGGTAATTGTTCAGATATAAATCTGAGTGATGGGTATAAAATCTAACCAAAATCAGTGTGTGTGTGTGTGTGTGTGTGTGTGTGAGAGAGAGAGAGAGAGAGAGAGAGAGAGAGAGAGAGAGAGAGGTGTAAGAGAGAGATGTGTATGTGAAAGAGAGGTGTGTGTGTGTGTAAGAGAGAGAGATGTTTATGTGAGAGAGATGTGTGTATGTGTGAAAAAGAGGTGTGTATGTTAGAGACAGAAAAAGGAGAGGTGTGTAAGAAGGAGATGTGTGTGTGAAAGAGAGGTGTGTATGTGTGTGTGTGTGTGTGTGTGTGTGTGTGTGAGAGAGAGAGAGAGAGAGAGAGAGAGAGAGAGAGAGAGAGATGTGGATATTCTCTAGGGGTTACAAAACAGTGTGACAGCCTTTGGAAGTATTCTGGGAAGTTTGACACCAAATGAGCTGCTCCTAGACTTTTCAGGATGACTCTTACAGCCAGAGGACAAGAGCGCAAAGAATCCCCCCTCCCCCAACAGCATCTTAGCTATTGTCTGTGCTGGAAAACTATTCCAAACAAGGTAGTCCTGGAGAGTGGGGTTTAGCATATCCTTGTTTCACAAGAATTAGGGGGATATAGAGATCCGGGAATGGTCACACATAAATAGTGGGGCAGCATCATGGCTTTTAAAATCCAGTACTGTGAGAGGCTGCTGTGATCTCCCTGACTTGGTTGATTTGAGCCATAATACAAAGAGATATTTGGTTTTCTGTGGTGGTTAATCCTGCTTGTAAATAGCCTTACTCCATATGGACGTGTCATCTCTCTGCATTTGAAACACCAATGAAAGGTGAGAGGCCTGCTTTATGTTAGCTCCTTCAACTACAATTGGAAACTGCATTTAATAATGCTTGGGCTTTAAACATAGCCTCATAACCTTTTAAAATACATCTGCCAATGACATAGCTTCAGTAACGTCTAGAGCTTGCTACATTTTTCAGAAAACATAAGTGATATGTTTTATTAAACATATGACTTACATGTATTGTAGATACAGAGTTGATTTATATGATATACATGGGCAACATATTAGTTGCACTTGGTTGCAGCATTTTCTTTCTTTTTTTTTTCATTTGTATGAATGTTTACTTGCTCAGATAACTGGCAGCAATTCAGGTGGGGTCTGGAAACTCTTTTCCACATATAAGACTCACAGTCCAAATAGCATCCACTATATTCATTTATGTAACTATTTCAGGTCCAAGGAGTACTCATAATGTTCCTATTTAAGAGTCTTGCCATTTTGTTGATTTAAGTACAACATGAGCAGCTGGAGGAGGATTAGCCATGAACTTCAGTTTACATTCTGATGTGTGTTTTTAACCCCTGCCGTTAAGAAGATGAAATCAGAGATCCAACAAAGGCATTGGGTAGATTATCTGTAATTCACACCTGCATGTGCCTTAATCTGTTAGTTAATATGTTACTTAATATTTAATCTTAATATGTTATTGTTATATGAGCCTTTCCCTGGGAGACAGAACACATGTATATACTCATGCCAGATAAAAGCCATCACAGACCAACATAACAATTATAATTATGTGAAGCAAAGCACTTACTGGGAATATTATTAAAACTGTGAATAAGAGACTTATAGGAGGAGGAAGGATTCAAAAGCAGTTATGTCATCAAAAAGCCCATCCCAACATAGGTGATGACTCAGATTCCCTGAGCTCTCTCTCTGCAGGGCTGTAAGCAGCCCAACACTTTCAAGAGTCTCCTCTAGGCAGCTCAGCTGGTCAGCAGTTGCTTCTATAACTTTGGAAAAGGCCCCTATGAATCTTCTAGATTTCAGCTTTCCCAGAAATGTGAAATTTGTTCAGTTCTTGTGTCTCATGAGCTGTTCCTCCTCCTCCTCCTCTCCCCAACTTTCCTGGAAGGAATATTTCAATTCAGAAGAAATTGCTATGCATCAATTACTTTAACAGAACATTGCATTCTGTAATTTATATTGAACATAGTTTACTGGCTCATCATTCTGGAGGTCAGGGACACTAAGATCAAGGAACTGACATCTGGTGGAGGCCTCCTTAAAAGTGTTATCTTGTAGTAAAAGAGAAAAGGGGGGGTAAACAGATTCAGAAATTAAACTCGCATTCTCAAACATTGTCATAATCAACATTAATCCACTATGAGGGATTGAGGCCTGTCGCTATCATTGTAAACCATTGCACAACACTTTTTGCTGTGAATTAAGTTTCCCAGTAACATGTGTTGGGGGAAAGACTCATGAAAAATACAGAAGAAGGGAAAAGTTAAAGAGAACTTGATTTTTAAATTTTATATAGGAGCCCTTTCTTATTGCCGAACAGCACTATGTTGCCTAGTGAAACAACTCTTGAATATGAATGATATTTTGTCTTGTCTTGTTGTTAGGGAAGATCAGAAGGTTTGTGATTTGTAAAAAGTCACGAGGGAGCCTTGGAAAAGATAAGATAGATTTGAAGATGTTCTTTGAATTGTTCACCTGCAGGTATGCTTAGAGAGCAGGGCAAATAATCCCTCCTCAAACTGTTCTGGAGACAGAGGTGTTATTCTAGAGAAATGTAGAGTGGGGCTAGGGCCTAAACATGAGGCATTACCCTCCTTAGCTAGCAGGCTCACTGTACTACCTTAGATATAACCTTTTGCTTTGATTTGGACATACCTACTACTGTTTGAGTTATGAGAAAGAAAACTATTGATGTTATTTTATCTCCTAACATTCAGAATATTTATGTTATCTTATCTTAAAAAAATAGTGCCAAGTTCTCAGAGGCATACAATAGTGTACCTTTTCAATTTTTTTCCAGTGCAGACTATGGGAGCAATGAGAGTGTTCTCTTAAGAACTAGACAAAAGGAAAAGGCTCATCTGAGCCTATGGCTGAAAGAAAGAGAAATGAGCATCAACACAGATGTGAAGTGGCCAGAAGATGGGCAGTTGTGGTCCCCAAACGTCCAGTCCTCATTAGCAACATCCTGATAACTCATTAAAAATGCAATTTAAAATGCCATGTTGCTTCTATCTATCTCCAGACTTGCCTCTGATGTAGTAGATTCAAAGTGCAGACCAGGAATCTGCTTCCAAAGAATCACTCTAGAAATCCACTGTGGGATACTAGCCCAGATTGTTTCTGTCCCACGGTCTTTAGTCATAATTTACTGGAAAGTCATGGGTGTGAGAAAGTGTCTGGGAAAATAAGTGTCTTTCACAAAATTCCAATCCTTAATTTTTTGGTATTTCCTAGAATAATTAATTGTCATTATCCAAAAATTATGATAGTTTTACGTTTTCTTCCCTGTTCTCATAATAATCAGAAAAAATAAAATGAAAATATTGCATATCCAGTAACATTATAAAAGATATTAATGCTACCAACAGGGATTTTTTAATGTAGATTTCTACTTTTAAGAACTGGAAATCATAGATGAGTGGGACCTTTAGAATCTACAGAATCACTATGGACCCCTTACTGCTACTTCAGGGTGGACAGTAGTCAGAAAGGTAATCCCAGTGGCCTCAAGTCAAGTTGAGATTCCATAACTGGAATTGTGTGGATGTTAAATATATATAAAATGGGGAGGGGAGAGAGGAAAGGGAGAGCATGGCTGAAGGAGATTCATGAGGAAAATGACAAGGAAAGATGGACAGTGTGAGATGCTTCTCTGGATGGAGTTGGGCTGACCGACTCCTTTATTCCCTTTATTGTTATTTGATGTAATGGGAACACCATGCCTTGAGATTACAAAGGAAATCATTGTATTAGTCCAGAAATCACCTTACAAACAACAGTTGCTTCAGTGAACATCTCTTACTGGACTCATAGACAGCAAACCAGACAAATATGTTGCCTGTGTATCTTTCTGTGATAAATATGTGTGACATTTAACAAAATGGAAAGAGGGGGATTGTGCAGTAAATGCAACAGCAACAAAGAAACACATTGATGGTGGTGACCGAGGAGAGGAAGAGAGAGCTGAGAGAAAGACATTGCAGTCACCTGACAGTTCCTAAATATGAGTCCCAGAGGAGTCACTGGAAGGAAAGTTGACATAAATGAAAAGGAGTTGAACTATCGTGGAGGAAGTGACCCTGGCTAAGAAACTTAACACTAAAATCTCCTGGAGATATTTCAAGACAAATATTAAAGAAGCTAATGACCATCTCAATGAAGATAAAATCGTGTTTACATTGTTAGTTGTAAGATAGTAATCGCGTATGACTCGGACTTTTTTTGTTGTTTAGACAAGGTCTCATTATGTTGTTCTGGCTGACCCAGAACTCTGGAACTCTCTTTGTAGTCCCTTTGGCCCACACAGAAATCCACTTGCCTCTGCTTCCTGGAATTAAAGGCACCCAGGCTGCCCTACTGGATCACCAGTCTCCATTTGCATGTCCAGACAAGCTAGCAAGTCCACCAAATTCACCCAGTCAGCCATCTACAAGTGGATCAACAACAACCGCTACTTCCATCATGCAGATCCCAGCTGGCAGAATTCTGTCTGCCACAACCTGTCCCTGAACAAGTGCTGCATCCCAGTGCCTTGGGAGAAGGACAAAGATGGCAAGGGGGCTGCTGTCACATTGAACTTTAGTATGCAGAGTGCCTGCTTAGCTTAGCTGGGCCTTCAAGAAGCAGAGGATGCCCCCACCCCTCCCACTCCTGGTTCTCGACCACCCTGCTTTTGCCCACCAGGCCTCACAGGCCTCCAGCACTGCTCCCTAGAGTGGGCCTTTGACTCTGAACACAGAGGCCCAGCACCTGTTGCAGGAGTTTGAAGAAGCCACAAAAAAGTGGGGCTCAAGCACAGGAGAGGGTAGGTTGGGGCCTAAGCACCAGCAGGCACTATATAAGAGGATAGCCAAGGTCCTGCTGACCCAGGAGGAAGAGAGGGAGCTGAACTACCTCAGAGGCAACATTGACAGGGAAGCCGTCTTCCAGGCAGGCTCTCTGGTTGAGGAGCTGAGCTCATCGAAGGCCCTGTGACTAAGCGTCTGGCTAAGCTTGTCTCACAGGGGAACACAGGCCTTAGTGTCCATGGCCAAAGCATCGACTGTCCTGCTATCTGGGGACCCCAGTGGAGCAGGCTGTTGACAGCTCCTATATCAATGAGACCTTCCCAGCCACATCGTTCCTCCAACATCCCTGAGTTGAGAGTGGTAGCTGCTGCCTATCCCCAGATCTCCTCTATAAAGTAGAGATTGCCACACTGCCACTGACCTGTAGGCCTCCATCAGTATGGGTGCCTTCTTGTAAGAGATCTAACTCCACCCTATCTCCAGACAGTGCCCAAGTCAGGGCCCAGAAATGAACCCTAAGACATGCCTATGGACATCTCATCAACCAGAAGGGACTGAACCAGGTCTCTGAAGGCTAGTTCCCTGAGGTCATACTGCTGCTAGACAGGGATGTTCTCAAACCAAAGGAACTAGTGGGTCTAGGACCAGAATCGTTGCCTCTCTCTCATCAGCAACCACCATGCGCACAGTACTTCATTGACTCATGTTCCTCCAAGACCAAAAATTTGTAAAATTACCCCAGAACCTACCCCATACATGCCTGTGTCCTGTACTGTGAGACCTGAGGCCTGGAGAGGTTCTGCCAGGTCAGGGAGGAACAGAACAGGGCCTTCATCAAAGCTCTGCTTCATCTCACCCAACCCTGCTGTTTCTTCTGGTTGCTGCCCAGAAAAAGCTCCCAGGTCCAGCCATGATAGCGGATTAATTCCCAGGATGCCCCTCCCAGCAGAGCTTCCCCAGGAACCTTAGCAGCCTTGGCTAGGGTGGATGGTGGTAGCATATAGGAGGAAGGAACAGAGAGAGAAGTCAGAAGTGGGGAAGGGCAGCAAGGTGGGGAAAGATGGTCTCTATGGCCTCTGAGGTCTTCTTCTGACCCCATCACCAGCACAGAGGAGGCACAAACTCTTGATCCTGTCTTGAGGCTGAGAGCAACAGAAATTGGGGGTTTGGGATGGTTGGAGAAGGGGCAACCAAGCTGCTAGGTTCTGTGGAGGGACCAATACGGTGTATTGTTATAGCTACGACTTATCTGGAAACTCTGGGATCAGGAAGGAGGCAGCCCTATGATTCTGTCTGTGCTGAGGAGGGGTGGGTGTGGGAGGTGGGAGATGGTGAGGGCACATCAGGGCTTGCCCCACTCTGACTCCTGAGGCTGGGACCCTTATCTATACTCCACATGGGGCATTTTAACCTTTTTCATGGAATTTTCTTTACAATATTTTTTTAGGGGGTGCATCACCACACTTGGTCTTCATCACACCTGATCTTCACCACACCTGGCCTTCATCACATCTGGCCTTCACCACACCTGGCCTTCACCACACCTGGCCTTCACCACACCTGACTTTCGCCACACTTGACCTTCACCATGCCTGACCTTCACCACACCTGGCCTTAACAATACTTGACCTTCACCATAACTGCCCTTCAACCTATTTTTGATGTTTTTACATAGGAAGTTACAGTGAATATACTGTAGTTATTGAAATTTGAGCCAGGTTATTAAGGGACTGGTGATATTTAATGAAATCATGTTAACTGAATTTTATATACATATGTATACACACACAGAGAAAGAGAGAGAGAGAGAGAGAGAAACCAGGTCTGCCAGTACATGTATTAAATATGCACTGCACTTTCATTTTGAGTTTTCATATAGTATTATTATGATTCCCATTTTATAATTGAAAAACTGAGATCAAGTCTTCCAAACTTTCACATGTCTGGTAGACGTTGAAAAAGGTTTGAAAAAGGCGGATCTAACTTCAGAATGCATACTTGAAACCTCTGAACTAGATCTCGCTGGTTTACGTATTTCTGCATTCATTCATTGGGAGCTGGTAGTATCAAATGCTGTAACAGGAGAAAGAACGATGTTTTTAAATGTGCAGAAATGAGAAACAGGTTGTACATAGGTAAGGGTTAAAATGATAACATGGAGAAATGAGTGGCCAAGTGTGAACTAAGGGCATGGGAGAAATTTAAAAGAGATGAATCTTGAGCTATGTGTGGGCAGTTACCTGGGAAACAGGGCTCTGGGTGTCAGGGGCGAGAGCATGTGAGATAGGGGAAGGGCTGGTAGCAAAGGCACACTGGCGTGAAATGAACTGATGCGTTTGGACTGTGTTCACCGGGGTGAAGAGAAAAGTTGGAAACACAGGGAAAGAGCGGTAAACTGAGTTCAGACTTGGATCTGTCAACAAAATTTGAGTGTCTATCAGATTCCCACGCTTCTGTCTGGGATGTTCTCCAAACAACCACAGAGAGCTCATTTTTCTCCTTAATAAAGCAAGTCCATTCCTATTCACGTCTCCACTGGAAAAAACACCCCCTGTTGAATAACACGATCCTTCATTTCTGTTAGAAGTGTGTTGTGATCCAGGGCTACACATTTCAACAGTGCTGGGCAGTTTGGTTACTGCCAAGAAAAGGAAGTAAAGAGTTTAGCTTTTAGAAATACAACATAGAGAAATTTGAATTTTTGTCTCAGTATAAGGGTATGCTATGATGTCTTAAATTTATTTGTTTGAGTAAAAGATCTTAAACAATATATAGACTTTTTAAACACTGGCTACCATATTAAATGTTATACAGGACATTCTGCATTCTTGTACAGGACTTAGAGCACCAGTTAACATTCTCCTGGCTCATGAGATCCAGCAGACCTCATTCCTTCTGCATCCGAGGGAATCCTTAAGGTCTCCTTTGATAAATGACCTCTTTTCTCTGAACATCATATATTCATTTTTATCTCTTCTAAAACTTTCTTTCCCTTGTTCATCTGTGAATGTCTACTGACCTTCAGCTGAGAAACCCTTCCTATGCTAGGCCCTTGTATTGAAAATATGGTCAGGAACCCGTCTGCCTATTTCTTCAATGGCCTGTGCTCGTCTCCATAGTTTCATAAATTTTAGAAAATGAGTTTCTACTTGTGTCTCCAGTAGGAAACCAGGAGGTGAGTGATGGAAGGCTACCTAGCATGGTAATTTTGTATTCTTATTGGAAACTGCTCTCTAAACACTTTGCAGAGTTCTCTGGGGGTATGTTTTGATGACTTAGAAATTAATGAATGGTTGGAGAATGTATTGTCTATATTTTTCACATAAGGAAGGAGTCAATTCATGATTCTTCCAATAGACCTGCAAGGGATTCACATTTTAAAAAATGTAGTAAGGGTGGGTGAGAAGGCTCAGGACATGAAGGCTCTTGCTGGCAAGCCTGATAACTTGTGTATGCTTCCTGAGACCCACACTATGGAAGGAGAGAAGCTATTCAAATTGTCCTCTTAACTCCATGAGTGTGCCATGGTGTGCTTACACATACACACACAGAGAGAGAGAGAGAGAGTAAATAAAATGTAATAAAAAATTTAAAAACATCCAATACTAAGTAGCTGCCTCAGTATGTAATTCACTGCTGCTTTTATGTGATAATATTTGACATTGAAGATTACATTAAAATTGATGTTGGTGTTTGCACAGGTATTTTTCAGCATTAATCAAACACATGACAAGGGAAAATACCACTGCAGCTTATGAAATTAAGTATCTAAGGAGTGATACAATCAAACAACTCTAGTTTGGCTGGAGCAGGAAGACATAACCTCAAGCCACTCACCTACCTCCAGCTTCTCCCATGTCAATGAAACAGTAAAACACTCACTTTGAAAATCCTTCCAACAGAATAAGAACTCCTGTAATATCTGATGAGTGTGACCTGATAGCCACTTTTTTAATTACCAGAATGATCTCAACCTCTTACAGTAATTGGGAAACTGGAAGAATTAATAGTAACAATATTAGTAGCTAGCATTCCTTAGCACAGTGCTAGATATTGAATGTTCATCATCTAGTTTAGTTTCTAAAGAGGCAATGGAAATAATTGCTGTTGCCCTTTTGCACTGCAGGATAATAGCCAAGGAGAAAGACTGAAGAAGAATTCAAGGTCCATCAAGTAGTTACTGCCAATGATAAGATTTGATATTGTTATTTCTATTTCTACAAAATCAAAACCCATCTTACAGGATGTTATACAGAATCTCAAAGGATGCATTTACTATATTTAAGGTAAAATTTCAATATCCATGACTTCATATGCTCATTTTGTTTTGTACTTTATAATATCTCTGAAAAAAAATCACATTTCTCTGTTCAACCCAGTCCTTTATAAACTTGAAATAATTACACACACACACACACACACACACACACACACACACAAACACACACACACACACACACACACACACATATATATATCTATATATATATAAATGCCTTCTTAATAGGATGGAATTAATTCTCTTGCAAAAGAGGACATAGGGTGACTCTTGTACTTTTTGTCATTTGAGGACCTGGTGGCAGGACAACCATCTCTACAGGAAACACTTACCAGACAACTGAGTGTAGCTGCACACTGATTCAGGTCTTCCTGGGCTTCAGAATTGTTTATACACCATCCTCCCACATGTGGTATTTTGTCATAGATTACAGCAGTGCTACTGGGGCTCCGCACACAACTCAGTTGGAGAGTGCTTGTCTAGCATGCATAGAGCCCTGGGTTCCAGCTACAGTGCTTAAATCTATGGTGTCATGTGTCTATAAATCCTTAGGATGTAAGGGCAGGAGAATCAGAACTTCAGGGTCATCCTTAGCTACAAAATTAAGTTTGAGAGCAACAGGGTTTACATGAGACACTGTCTAAAAATAAAACAATTAAAACAACAGCAATAGCAAAAGTCTTCTGTAGTTTGAAATGTAGTCTTCCTAAGCACATATGTGGAAATCCTTATTGTTTGCTTTTGAGAATGTGATGTTATTTGGTGAAAGTGCATTTGGGTTCAGAGGTGACTGAGTTGAAGTAACTCTTAAAGCTGGAACTCAGTCTGGCCTGGCGATATGAGAAGGCAATCACACCAGTGATGTAGAGAGAGGTGATATGAAGAAGATACAGGAGAATACATCCCAAGAGCTTAGGAAGGAGGCCTGGGAGAGATGGACCCTCCAAGCTTTCAAACATCCAGCCTCCAGAACTAAGAAGCGATAAATCCCTTTGGCTTAAACTCTCAGGTTGAGGTGGCACTTGTGGCAGCCTGAGAAACCAATATTGCACCCAAAGGTGCTTTACCTCTCTCTTACACTGTTAGCCCAAAGGATGATAAACAAGGCACCAAGCTTGATCGCTTGCAATTTGACCCCCAAACTGAAAAGACAT
This sequence comes from Sigmodon hispidus, assembly GCA_004025045.1. Taxonomy (NCBI): domain Eukaryota; kingdom Metazoa; phylum Chordata; class Mammalia; order Rodentia; family Cricetidae; genus Sigmodon; species Sigmodon hispidus. The sequence continues at coordinate 7,065 of PVIH01006253.1, read as the reverse complement.
TGTCTTAATATGTAAAGACACACTCATCAGGTATTACAGGAGTTCTTATTCTATTGGAAGATTTTCAAAGTGAGTGTTTTACTGTTTCAGAGATGCAGGAGAAGCTGGAGGTAGGTGAGTGGCTTGAGGTTATGTCTTCCTGCCCCAGCCAAGCTAGAGTTGCTTGATTGTATTCTCTCTCTCTCTCTCTCTCTCCCCCCCTCCCCCTTCTCTCTCTCCCTCTCTCTTTCATTAATTAGCTCAGTGTGTGCTGAATTGAGTTGTTGCCATTGACTCAGAATGACTTTCTGCTTTTCAGATGCAGATCTGTTGTTCTGAATCCCTTGTGGGGGGGAATTTTCTCTCCTATATCAGCAGCTACTTCATCAAAGACACAAAGTTTGAAGAAAAAAATAGACTTCCTATTTTTCTTCATCTTCTCTCTGGTGACACAGAAGTAAAAATATGTCTTTTGCAATTAATCTTATTGCAGATTGCTAACCCAGAGGTCCTCAAATAGCCATGTTTGGAAAGAGCGAGCATAGAGCATGTGGAGACAAGGGAGACTGTATCATAGATATGACTTCAGAGAGAAAAGTTTCAGCTAGAACAAGAGTACCTGATAAATGTTAGACTTAGTGTGCAGAGGGGAAGAGTGCTTGCTGCTCAGAATGAGGAACTGAGTTCAGATTCACAGCAGCCATGTAAAAGCCACGGGTCCATGCACCTGTCATATTGGTGGGTCTTCCCAGCAGCTGGCGTAACAAAATAGAGAACTACATGTTCAGTGGAAGACCGTATCTCAAACGGAGAGTGACTGCTGAGCACACCTGGTATCTTCTTATGGCCTCTGTAGGTGTACAAGGGTGGGCACACACACACAAGCTCTCTCTCTCTCTCTCTCTCTCTCTCTCTCTCTCTCTCTCTCTCTGTCTCTCTGTCTCTCTGTCTCTGTCTCTCTCTCTCTCTCACACACACACACAAACAGACATACACTAAATACAAATATAAAAAGAAATACTTTTAAGAAATACATGTTTAACAGCATCTGAGGGAAAGCTCTATGGCACTCTAGGTCAGGATTATCTTTAAAAGTAAGTGATGACTGCAATGAGGGGTCTGTAAGTCACAATATTGTCACTTTGCAGGATGTGTAGCTTGAGTCATTTCCATAAAGAAGCTAAGATATTTCATTAATCCTAATTTCTGAACAGGCTTTAAACAATCATGAATATGCATGCTACACAAATGTATATATTACTAGGATTGAGTAGGAAAAGATCTTAGCAATAACTTTTCCTTTTCAAACCAAATTTGAAATGCTTTTGAAATCTGACGAGATAACTCATTTTGACCATAGTGTTCATTCAAAATCCTTTGCTTAGACTTCTCATGGACACATACGTGGAATATAGGCCCTGGTTTCAGAAACAAACATATTCACACAACACAAGACACAACTTGAAAAAGTGTCTCTGGGTATAGATCCCAGGGTGTGGTGCATTCTGGGTATATTCTCTACCACTGAGCTATACCCCAGGTCTGTTAACTTCCTTGATCCCACTTCTTGATTTGAGAATAATTATTTTGAAATTCTGTCTGAATGAGTTGTGTGATGAACTGAAGCTCCTGTTACATGTAAAGCTCTCTGATCCTTCACACAGAGCCCTGCCATCCTTCTTTTAAACAACAGTTAGTGAGACTTCCACATTGGTCTTACTGCATCTTTTGCTGTTATTTAAACATTCACTATGATCCCTTAAGAAATGATTTTACATTCTTACAACAATGACTTACAAGTATGCATTAGGTAAATTATGCTAATAAAAAATGCTCCAGAATATTAGTAACACTGAAGGGAAGTCAAGAGATACAGTATGTGGTATGGAGAAATCTGTAGTATAGTACCATCAGTGGCATCAATGATCTCCATCTTTTGGTATTCTGATGTAGTGTACTCCTTGTGATTGGCTGCCAACTGTGTTCCAGGTCATATGGGAAGCAGACCCTTGCCCACTAAGCTTGACAATGACTACAACTCCTATTGACTGCATCATCATTTTGAATGCCCTTAGTCTAAGGGGCTCAGTTACGATCTACCCTGATTTGCGATCAAGAAAAATTAGGAAATAACAAATACTATGTTTTTACATTTGGGGGTCAAGTTATGGCATAGCTGTAGATAACTCGTTCACGGACAAATACCCAGGGACATATCTCAGTGGCAGAGAACTAGACTAGAATGCCTGAGGCCCCAACACCCTCAACTCTACATGGAGGACAAATATACTGTGTGTGTTATGTTCTGCTGTTTGTTGAGGGGAGGAGCCCCCTGAAAGAGAGACAGTGCTTAAGAAAGCAAAACAGCATAAAACAAAGACATCATGCTGGCTTTGGAATCAAGAGTTTCCAGAATGTGCTACCCCTGTCCCCATGGGAAAGTCAGGCTTGACTAGAGTGAATTTGGAATTCCATGTAATCCTCTGGCATAACATCCCTCACTTACTCTGACAGCAATTTGGTTTTATGTATTAAATTGTATTGCTACGATAATAATCTTATTCTGTATAGCTCCAAATGGCACTTTCCACAGAACTTCCAGATATTAAAAAGTTTTCTCTCTTATTAGTGATCACAATTGAATCTTTCTCCAACTAAATATGCCCATAAACTATCACAATACAGTGAAAATGTGCTGAGGCTCAGTCTGTAGCTCAGTGCCCAGAAAGGCAGCCACTCTCCCAAAGCTTCTTAATGGTCAAACTCAGGGCTCATTATAGAGAGAGAATGAACCAGTCAGGCTTGATGATTTGGGGTGAAGTAAAAGTTTTTATGACTTGCTTTTTGTTATCTTTCTGTTTCATTTCTGAATTTGCCATCCTTTGGAAGCTGCTAGAATCAGCTTTCGGCCCTCACACAGAGGTAGTTCTTGTTAACCTGCATCGAAAGAGTTACTGGGTCTACTTAGTTCTGCTGGATTTTATGATGAGGCCTCACAGACATTTAATTCATATACCAGCCTTCTGAGGTCAAGATTATTACCCCTATTTAGGAAGATCTGGAAAGCAAGGCAGCAAAGTTGAGTTATTTATCCCTGGGTGTAGGAGGGATCAGGGTCTGAGCTAGGATTATAGTTCCTGGACCTGTGCTCAGGCCACTGCATGGATTCCAAGCTGCTTGGCCTCCTTAAAGTAAGCTCATTCGCCCCTCTGCCCCCCTGCCCTTGAAGCCCTCTGGGGAGCATTTGAACTGCTGTCAGCAAATGTACAGGGGCTCTGAAGGTGCAGCCTAGAGAGTGGACTAGGCATTGACTAGTTGCTTCTGGTTCCTTCACTGCTTAGCAGTTTCTCCTCTGGAATAGGTTCTCATATAACTATATTTCAAAGGCATTTTCTTTACATACAGGGCTATCCAGGCAACTTAGTCAACTGTCATTAGCCTGCATCTTGTGCTCCAGAATTCTATTGAGGTGTAGAAAGCATCAGCAAAGGAATATACATGGTCACAGGAGATGATCTCTCAGAAATTTGTACATGGGTTTCAATTGAGGGTTTTTTCTAAAAGAAGCCTCAAAATTTACCATCTATCTATACATTTCTTCTCCCCTGAGGTTTTTGAAGAAGACATTTTATTTAAATGATGCAATAAAAGTGCATGTATACATCTGCCACCATAGTTAATGTTAGTAAAATGTTCTTGAGTTTTGTCAAAAAGTAAAGAACTTTAGAAGAAATATTTCAGCACACTGGGTTTGGAGGCAGAATGGAAGGGTTGGTCTGTGTTTTCCTTTTCTCTCTTCTTTTTTTGCCTGTGTTTTGATCTTAAGCCAATCACTTAACCTCTCTGAAGGTACAAAGACAATCCAGAAGGCTCTTGCTCATTAGAGGGTTCAGTGTGGTGGGAAAGACAGATCACTGGCTACGGCACAATGTGATCCCTGCTATATTAATGTTATGATCAAAGAGCTTAGGGAACACAGAGGTAGCGGCATTTAAGCCTGACCTTGATTTTCACTGCATACCAAATGGAATGTCTTTTAATTGGAATGACCCTCGCAGACCCAAGGTGGAAAACTACAGCCGACATGAGAAAGGATAAATCCTGGATGACTGGACCACTGAGTGAGCTGACGACTGAGAAAAGTTATGGGAGAGGAAAGTAGGAAGTGGGGGAGGGGGCAATGGGGGGACAGCTAGCAAGTCGAGGCTGCTCTCAGTGAGAAGGAGGCTGTTTGTGAAAGCAGTCCTTTTCTAATAGAGAGTGTATTTAAAGCGACAATGCAGGTACCCTGTTAATATCTAGTTCAAGGCAAGGTATGGTTGAGTGCCAGGACTGTTTGAAAGGCAAACGAGTAAACAGACAATTGCAGAGTAGTGGTGAACACCAAGAAAGATCAGTGTTCAGGAACACGTAGGCAGACAGAGAGCATGCAAGATGACCTTGTCAGCAGCAGGAAAGGAAGAAATGTGCTCTGTCACTGGAAGCAGTCTGACTTGTATGTTCTTTTCAGAGACACACCCCCCACTCAGTTTTTCTGGCTTTAATATGGAAAGCAGTTTTAGGATAAGAAAGTAATAAGCAGATTTAGAGTTTATTAAAACTTAAAGATTTTGGGGAAAAGGATAATGCACACCTGACTCAGGAGAGTTGGGGTTTATTAAAAGAGCTTTTTAGTATTAGCTTTATGAGGAGTAGAAAAGAGACATCCAAGGAATGAATAAGGCATATCTAAGTGAGCATGGGCTTCTCAAAGGAGGGTCAGTTAAGTCTTAACACTAGTCATACTTACTGTTGAGGTGGCTCTCATGTAACATATCAAAGGACTGGGGGAAAAGTCCCTCTTTTTCTCTTATTTGGAGAAGTGTACACATAAAGGTGGCTCCAGGGGTAGACAGGGTCATAATCTGATATGGTAAACCAAAAGCCACGAGAATTGCACACGGGCTTGAGATCTGGTTTATTTTGTAAATGGAGATTCAGGTAAAATTTCTAGACAATGATAGGCTGATACCTAGGAAGACAGAAAGGCCTGAAGTGAAGATTGCTGAGCAGACTGGAACTCCTGATACTCAGTGATGAGAGGTTTCATCCAGGAAAGGCATACACACACATGTATGTGGGTATTTGAAGCATTTAATATAGTTCATATAAAATACATACTGTTTTCAGTGTTTATTCTTTTCATCAGTGCATTCTGGTTTTCAAATTTCTATTTATTTTCTCCATGCTTTCAAAAGCAACTTCATATTTTTTCTCATTTGGAGCTAATAATTACTTCAAGGAAGGCATTGGTGGTACCTTCAAAATAAGTGCCATTGCAACCAAGAGTTTTCTAAATGGAAACCGTTGATATTAGTGACGGAGAAACAGGCAAAATTATACAGGGCTTGCTTGTCATCAGGAATTCACATAATAAATTACAAGTTCAATTTTTTAGATTAAAAATTTGACCAACACACACACCAAATACTGATGTGTCTGACTCAGATCCTGGCAACATTATAAAACTTCCCAATAAAATTTGTACTCAACTGATGTGGGATGTCTTTCTGTATGCTGTGAGTTATCATTGGATATTAAAGGAACTATTTTGGCCTATGGCAAGGCATCTTAGAAGCAGGTGGGAAATCCGAGCATAGATAAAGGGGAAAGGGGGCAGAGTCAAGAGAGGCACTGTGAGCTGCCACCAAGAGAGCAATATGGAAAGGAACTCAGGTAAGCCACGAGCCACATGGCAAGGCATAAATAGAAATGGGCCAACATGTGACAGCTAGCTAGCTATAAGCCTTAGCCATAGGCCAAAGAGCATATAATTAATATAAGTTTTTATGTAATTATTTAGGACCAAGCATCTGAGGGCAGTTTTTTTGGGACTGCTGGTGCAGACCTCAGGCCTAAGCTGGGCCAGAAATTTCTTTTTTTTCTTTTTTTTTTTTATTTTGTATTTAACAAAAAAAACAGTAACATGAATTTAAAATGAGGAAAAGTTAACAATAACTATGAAGAAGATAACAATCATAAGCATGGCTTATCAAGGGTGGTAATGCAAATGAGATTGCTAAACATATATTTACTATGTGTTCAGCTTTCCCTCTGAAATTTTTTTTCCCATCCCTGTATATCCTCATTCAAGGTCCCTTCCCCCTCCCACCACATCTTGACATTTCTCTTCTCTGCAACTCCCCATCCCTTCCCTGGGCAGGGAACAGACAGTCCCATGGTCCCACTGACCCAATAATGCTTGGATCAGTCTCCACTCCTGGCCAAATCCAGTTTTGTCCCCCCTCCCTCAAGAATGAGTCTGGTATTTCTATAGTTGGAGTGGGGTTCGAAGGGTCAGTCCAGGGTGTTTCTGATCCCAAGCTGTTCAGTGGTTGTGGTTTGCCACTTGGGCATGTTTGGCTTTTTTTCTTGTTTGTTTAGACCACTAGTGAGTGAGTACATCCCCTGCTTATCTCTCTGAGATTGTGATACCTCGCTCAGGAGGATATGCTCCAAATCCATCCATTTACCTGCGAATTTTAGGATATCGTTTTTTCTTACTGCTGAGTAGTATTCCATTGTGTAGATGTACCACAGTTTGTTAATCCATTCTTGAGTAGAGGGACATCTAGGTTGTTTCCAGGTTCTTGCTATTACAAATAATGCTGCTATGAACATAGCTGAGCTAATACCTTTGGTATGTGAATGTGCCTCTTTAGGGTATACACCCAGAAGTGGTATTGCTGGGTCCTTGGAGAGATTGATTCTCAATTTTCTGAGAAACCTCCATATTGCATTCCAAAGTGGCTGAACAAGCTTACACTCCCACCAACAATGGAGGAGTGTTCCCCTTGCTCCGCATCCTCTCTAACATAGACTGTCATCTGTGCCTTTTATCTTAGCCCATCTAACAGGTGTTAGGTGGTATCTCAAAGTTGTTTTGATTTGCATTTCTCTGATGGCTAAAGATGAAGAGCACTTTTTCAGGTGCCTTTCAGCCATTCGTAGTTCCTCTGCTGAGAATTCCCTTTTTAAATCTGTACCCCATTTTTTGATAGGGTTATTCAGGGTTTTGGGCTCTAAATTCTTGAGCTCTTTATATAT